>JAQQSW010001803.1:0-15954 GCA_028646575.1 Pseudocheirus occidentalis
AGTTAGCAAAATCCACTGAGCTTTCTCTTAGCCTTTTTGTCTTCTGGCCTGATAAATGTGGTAAATGTGGCTCCAGTGCAGCCGATCTGCTCTCCTATAGAGGCAGCTCCCCGCCCGATGCCCCAGGGCCTGAGCCGGCCGGGGTTTCTGCCGGGGGGGTCTCAGACTGCTGGGAAGAGCCCCGCCTGCTGCGCTGCCTGTAGTGCTTTCTGTCTTATGGAGAGTTTTGGAGCTTGAAAATCTGTTTAGCGTCCCATTTTATGAGTTTTTTTAGCGTATTTGTGTGGGAGCTGCGGTGCTTTGCTGCTTCTACGCCGCCATCTTCGCTCCGCCCCCCATAAATTAAAATTTAAAAAAGCTAAATGGATGCATTTATATTTGAGTCAATAGGAAACCACTGGAGTTTATTAAGTAGGGGAGGGATATGATCAGATCTTTGCTTAAGGAAAATCACTTGTACAGAAGTGTGGAGGCTGGGCTCATATGGAGAGAAACTGAGTATAGAAGGCATTGCAATAGTCTTAATGAGAAGTGATGAGCACCTGAACTAAGGTGATAGCTACAGAGGTATAAAGAAGGGATCAGATTAGAGAGATGTTGTGGAGGTGTAGACAGCAACACTTGACATCTGTTTGGAGATGCAGAGTGAGGGAGAGTAGAGAGGTAAGGATAATATTGAGGTCAGGAATGTGGGAGACCAGAAGGATGGCATTGTTTTCAAGAGAAATAGGTAGGTTTGAAGCAGGGAGAGCTTGGGGGTGGGATAAGTTCTGTCTGAGTCTGAGATGTCTCTGAAACATCCAGTGTGAAATATCCAATAGACAATTGGTGAGAAGCTACTGAAAATCAGCAAATGACTAGATGGGTATTCATCTGGATAGAACTGGGAACACTGAACTCAAATCTCCTTGTTCAAAGCTAGTGCCCTTTTCACTACCCTCCATTCCTTCAATGAGGTTAAGTGATTTGCCTAATATTATACAGCCAAGAAGAAGTCAAGCTGCCTCTCAAACCCAGGAGCCCTTATTCTAGTGTTCTTGGTTACTATAGGACTGCCTCTGCAATAATGTCCTATGAAAGTCACTCTCTCTCTCTCTCTTGCTCTCTCTCTCTGTCTCTCTCTGTTTCTTTCTCTCTCTATCTCTGTGTCTCTATGTGTGTGTGTCTCTCTCCCCCTCCCTCCCTCCGTCTCTCCCCTCCTCCCTCTCCCGGTCTCTGCTTCTGTTTCTCTGTTTCTTTGTCTCTCCCTCTCTCTGTCTGTCTCTCTCATGTTTTCCCAATCCTAATCTGTTTTCTTTTTAGGTTTCATCAAGCACTATACATGTCTAAACCTTTTCTTCAGCTCAGTCAGAAGCAACAAGGGTTCGATTTCCTTTCTGAAATAGAATATGGAGGCCAAGCCTCCAGGCCCTGAAGGAAGAGAAGAATATACAATCCTGAATTCTAGATGAGGGTGAGTGGAAACGAGAAAGGGGAATAACAAATGGAGCAAAATTAAACGGACTGAAACGACTCACTCGGGGTGATAAATTACCTGTAAAGTAACATCTCATTTCATGCATGCCAAATTTTACTCACTTTCCAGTGAATGCTGGAGGGGCTTCAATTTTCCAATTACTATTCCAGCATTTTTTATACCTTCAAATTCCCTTTCATAACTTTATTCAAAAGTTTCTTCCTCCATTGAGCTATAAAAACACTTTCTTCAACAAACACACCATCCCCAAGACAGCCCTTTTAAGTTGTACCCATATTAGAAGTTTTAGTGACTGTGAGTTAAGTTCTAGGGTAGAGATTTTAACACAGGAAAATATTTTCCCCTCATTTTTTTTAGTTGGCTTAAATAAACTCTGACTCAATTAGCACCCCAAAATACCCATCCATAGCTTTCCATGAAGCTGGAGAAAATGGCTTAATTCCCTGGAAGACAGACTTCCCTCATAAATGTATAAAAAAGCTGTGCCATAGGCAGCCTCCCCTGCACCCTGAGGGTACATAACCAGGAGAAGATTGAGTGAAATGTCAGGAATATCATGTTCAAATTGGAGAAGTTGGGAAGTCTGAAGTTAGTAAAAAAAAATAGATTCATCTGGTAATGACCAAAAAATCATTTTGTCTTCTCCAGCTCCTTTCATCTGACTGATAGGTGCACATTTCTAAAAGGGGATGGGGTAGCATCTCTTAGCTCCTTCCTTATTACCTCATTACAAGGAATTGAGATAAGGAGGTAGGATGAAAGCTTATGCAGCCAGTGCTGACTGGCAGGTGTTACAAAGGACAAGGGGAGGGGATAAAAATATAGGCCCTCTTTCCCTACATACTGCCTGGCAAGACTGGAAATAATAGGATCACTCAGAGTGACAGCACAAAGAAGGAAGGAAAGAAAGAAGGAAGGAAAGAAGGAAGGAAGGAAGAAAGGAAAGAAGGAAGGAAGGAAGGAAGGAAGGAAGGAGGGAAGGAAGGAGGGAAGGAGGGAAGGAAGGAAGGTGAGAGGGAAGAAAGGAATAGAATGGAGAAAGAAAGGAAGAGAGAGAAGAGAAGAGAAGGAAGAAAAAAGAGAAGAAAAGGGAGGAAGGAAGGAAGAGAAAGGAGGAAGGTAAAGAATAAAGTCTGAAGAGTATTTTAAATTTTGAAAAACCTGTCCCTTTACCCCCCTTGAGTGAGTCTGAATAGAAATGTACATTTCTCTGTCAATGAGCTTGTCCATTAGGAGAAATCTTTTTCATATGTTATAATTGGATTATTAAAAACTTCATGTCTGAGACCTCCAAGCTCTAAGAGACAGAGCAGCAGGCAGTGTGATTGTGGCTGGGAGAAGGGAGCATAAAGCATGTGTTTTTTTTAAACTAAGAAACAAAACAACTTCTGTTTCCCCAAATCATTGTACTTCTCTTCTCCCTTGCCAACTGGAGCAAGGGAGGACTGATTCAATTAGTTGAAAAAGACTCCCAACTGATGATGCTGTCATCAGCTAAAGGTCCGAAGCTACTGAACATAACTTCCAGTGCCATGAAGCATAATATTTGAAAGTGGATTTGTCAAAGGTAAGATCTGTTCAGGTTTAATTAAACTTCATATGCTAATTATCTGATTTTCTTTCCTTAAATCCCTTCCTTCCAACATTCAGGTTACACTTTAGTAGAGCATCTGAGTTCTGGAGTCAATCTTCATCTCTGGTTTTCTTCTTGGCCGTGGGGCTCATACCCCCTCATCATAGATAGACTGCTCGCTCCTCTAAAAAGGTAGCATGCAGAGGTGGAACACTGTATCCAGATGTGAGTGGCCAGGGCAGACATCAGGGGAATTCTCTGAACACTCAACTAAGGATCATGGGATCACAGATTTAGAGCTGACAAGGACCTTACAGGTCATCTAGTTCTTCCTCACCATTTGACAATGAGGAAGTGAGGACCAGAAAGGAGAAGTGTCCTGTCCAAAACCATAAACTAGTAAGTAGCAGAGCCAGAATTTGAACCCAGGTCCTCTGACTTGAATCGGTCAATCTCCCATTGGTTTCATCATCCCACGCCCCAGCATGTTTTGATTGATGTAGCCTAAGCTTGGGTGAACTTCCTGAAAAGTCCCTTTCCCCAGGTTGCATCTACCAAGACTACCTTCCCTCCCCATGTATTTTCATGTGCTTTTGCCAGCAGTCAGTTTCCAAATTTGTTTATGATGCTTTTCAAGCTATATGCACTTATTTTATTTTCTTTTGTTTCCCCTTTTTGGCTTGGGAGACAGTGTTACATGATTAGATCAGCATCAAAGTAATTCGATAATGAATTGAACCCATAAGTCCTATTGGGTTCTGCTCAGAAGCAACTCAGCATGCCAGCTAATGAGAGGCAAAGGAGAAAACAATATTACTTTTTAAAATTTCATTATTTTTTCCATTAGACACGGTTAACCCCAAACTAATTAGAATTTGGTGCAGGTGACATTGGTTTAATCTAGCTAATATGAGTTCCTCTGTGAAAACAGACACACTTTGAATAAAGAGTTAGAATGGTGATGTGCCAAAAGGCTTGGAAATATGTAAGGCCAACAGGCTTTTGCTCCACAACAGGACTACTACTGACTCTTCTCTATGGGTCCATGAACTCTGGCTCCATTCAGGCTAACCCTGAATGCTCTACTAAAGTGTAACCTGCATATTGGAAGGAAGGGATTTAAGGAAAGAAAATCAGATAATTAGCACATGAAGTTGAATTAACCCTTAGCAAGCTTGGTAAGTTGTGTCCCAGCAGCTTGGCTCTGATTCTGGGATAATCCAGAACTTTGAACTATGAGATAATATTTATAAAGCACTTAGCACAGGGTCTTGCACATGGTAGGCACAGTATAAATATTCCCTTCCTCCCCAACACTTTCCTTGGACCCATTTTGGAAGTGATTTATATCCTGAGGTTGCTTGCAGAATCACTCCAGCTTCTTTCCAGTCTGGAATAATGTACAGATTGGAGTGGATGCCTTATAATAATACCTCCAAGACTAAATCAGAACCAGGACAGAGAGAGGGGAGAAAGAGAGAGAGAGAGAGAAAGAGAGAGAGAGAGAGAGAGAGAGAGAGAGAGAGAGAGAGAGAGAGAGAGAGAGAGAGAGAGAGAGAATATTTAAACAGGCACTGTGCTGCTAGGGATATAAATACAAGTAAGACAGTCCCTGCCCTCCATGAGCTTACATTCTAATAGGAGAAAACAACATATATAGGGTTGCTGTAAAGTGTGTTGGGGGGCAAGTAATGCTGAGGGGAAGGAACAGTATCAATGAGAGGCAGGGCCAGTCTTTGAGGGTTCTGAGAAGTAGATGACCATTTACTTGATTCCTTTTTTTAACATTTGACTGCTGATGCAATGGCATCTGAGCACTGAATGTCACTGAAAAGATCTAAGCAGAAGTGTATTGAGCCTAATGAGAAATTTTCCCTCACATGCACAAATTGGAGGTGAACACAAGCCCTCTGAAGAGTTAAAAACTCCTTGTGATTTCAAGGTGAAGGGAAGTTCAAAGCTATCAAGTTCAAAGTTCAAAGCGCTCTTCTCAGGCAATGAGGATTTAGGTGAGATTTCAGTCTCCCCCCTTCCCCATGGCAGATGAAAGGGGGTCTGGTCAGCTCACATGCCACTCCCACTTGCTATAGAGAAATACCTGGTGCCAGTGTGCTTCAGTCAGTCCATCTGATATATCAATGAGCCAAGCTGATCCTGCTTTTTAAAAAGAACTGAATTTGGTGCTCATATATGCTGCTGCTCAGTGGTTCATCAGAACTTTTAACAGTAAAATCTCATTTCTGAAATACAGCACCCAGGAAGAAAGCCTGACATGGATAACAATTAGATAAGTGATCAGCAATCAAGAGTTGAGGGAAAAATTAGGAACATAGAGAGGTACACATGGACATACATATACACATACAAAATGGAGTCCATATAGACTAGTAGCAGCCCATTTCTGCTCCCTTGTAATTTTAGTCCCACGCTCCCTGGAAAAGGGTTATTTTAAGAGAAAACACAAAAAAGAGCACTGCACCTGGAGTCCAAGGCCCTGAGTTCAAATCCCAACTCTGACATTTGCTATTTGTGTAACCTTGGACAAGTACCTTCCTCTCAGTTCTTCTCTTAAAGCATGAAGGGGAGGCTAAACTGTGATGGTCTCCAAGGCCCCTTCCAGCTCCAGGTCTGAGATCTTCTGATATGGTAAGCTCTCCACATATCATCCTGTGTATAGCTGATCTTGATCTGTGCATGTCACTTCATTCCCTTGGTGGTGGTAGGGAAGAGGAGATGTAGTTACCTCTGTATGGTACTTTGGCTGGTTGAGGCCTGGCCCTGCTGAGCCCTGCTTAAGAACACCTAAGTGTGTGGAGCACCTAACAACTCATATTTCTCAAATGCTTTCAGTTTTGCAAAGGCTTCTGTGGTAGGTAGAACGGGCATATTATTACCATTTTATGGATAAGAAAATTAAGGCTCTAATTCCAGGGTTCTTAACATTTTTGTGTCCTGGACCCCTTTGGCAGTAGAGGGAAGCCTACCAACCCCTTCTTAGAATAATGTCTTTAAATCTATAAAATACATAGGATTACCAAGGAAACTAATTATGCAGGATTTACACTAGGAGGGTATGGGGTTTTAGAAACAGAAAGAGAAATCTGTTTATTCCTGGACCTTCTGGTGATCAGCTGTGAATCAAACATCTTTCATACCAGGGAGCAACAATGGGAGCATGTAGCTTATAAGGGATTAGTCCCAGATGCCATCCCATCAGGTAAAAAGCCTCAATTTGTCCAAAACCTAAGAGTGAGCTTTGTTGGCCTGCCAGGACGAGTAAAATGGATAAGAGATTGTACAGAGGTGGAGGCATAGAAACCTCTAGACAGGGTGAAGGAAGTAGCCGTAATGTCATTGCAGAAAGACCTGAAGCCCACAGAAGGACTCCTTAGAGCCAGATAAAAAAGGTTTTTTTTAAAGTAGAGACAACACAGCTGATACCAGCAAGCAAGGTCTTAAAGAAGGTGGCAGGAACATCCAACACAGACATGGGTAGGGCTAGGCCAACAAGAGAAGATTTTGGTAAACAGAGAAAGCTGGGAAAGATCACTGACTAATTTTGTTTGTAGTGGCATTGATGACCTAAGACTTGGTAATTTTCCCATTGCTTGCATTGTTGTCCTGTAGTTTTTAGGAGGAAAAACCTATAGAAAAAGATTAAAAAAGATGAGAGGGTTATGTGTTGTTTTTTTTTTTGCAGACAGTAGAACAGAAAGACATTGTCAACTGACAGTAATTTTTGCAAAAGATCTGGGGTAAGGGAAATCAGGATAGGAAAGAGAGTGGGAATCTAAGCCATGAGGGTTCACAGGAAGAACCAGGTGAGGAAAGGAGAACTAGCCTAGTGCTAAGAAGAGTCACCCACTGGCAGAAGCTGTCTCTACTTCTTTCCCATGGTACCACGTCTTTGTTGTCCTGAGAATGGCTCGCTAAGGTGAAGAGTTGGGCCTCTGAGGTTTTAGGGGCACACCACTACCATCACCAAGCACCAGGGCATGCCATCAAAATGGTGGTACAGTCTAAGTGCCAGGACCTAGTTCCTGGATATGTGGTAGGTAATGAAGCATAATGCTGGGATAAGTTTGCAGAGTTTGCCCATCGCTAAGGGATTCAGGACGAGTGAGAATGTGGAGGGGGAACATCATAAGATCCCAGACCTGGAGCTAAAAGGACCTTAGAGGTCATTAAGGCCTACTCTTTCCTACCCTACAGTCTTGAAGAATTCCTGCCCCCTCTACTTCTGGAGTTTCCCATCCCCCCTAAGCTGACTTCTCCTCAAGGGTAGAGAAACATTCCTTAAGTTTCTTTACTTGAGATGCGCCTACACTTAAATGCACAGCACAGAGGGGTGAGGGCAGAGCTCATCCCATTTTGGACTGGTGTTGCCACAGAATCTTTACAAATCAATATAGAATACTTGTCAGAGGTAATTATTGAAAAAAAACCCAAACAAACAAAGAATGTAGCCCCTGTCTGCTCAGTACAGGGTATATACAAACCACAGCTCTGAGAGAGGAAAGAGCAAACTTCAATACGTGGACTGTGAACTGCCATACTACTGCAGCTGATGGGCAGGGCCCCTCTTTTCTTCTGTGTTTTAGGCCTGTGTCTTTCTTCCTTGATCAGACTGTCTAGGGTAGAGATGATCTGGTATTTACTATCCAAATTCAGGGGCAGAGACAAGTTCCTTTTGTCTTTCTAACTGCAGTGCCTAAGCCTGTGTCTAACACATGATGGGCACTCAAGACATAAACACTTCTTGTGTTGAATTAAATTAAGGAAAGTATAGCCCTCTTGCCCATTTTTTCATGTTTGTGTGGGATTGAAGAAATCTAAACTCCTGGAGTTGCCTAGGGACCTGTGGTTACCTCTGATAGTTAATCTCAAATTATTCTGCATATTATGGTTTCAGAGTATATTCTGGGCTCACATTTTCCTTCACAATTCTGGGTGCCCCCCCAACACATACACACACTCACACACACATGTCATGACAGTGATTAATACAGAGGGAAATAGCACCCTCAAAAACTTAAGAGAAAAGCTCTAAGGGAAAGCTTTAAAAGCTTCTTTCAAATTCAGCACATTTTTGCATGATCTTTATATCTTACAGTCTTTGAACCTGACTACTCTTCCATCTCACCTCATAGTAACAATAACCCTCCTGTTTGAGGGCTCCCAGTATAGAGCATTACCTTTATTTGCTGCAGAACTGTAGAAGTTTGAGACTTGAAGAGATAAAACCATGGACACACCCATCAATTGCTTTTCTGCCAGAGCTCACTGTTTGCTACCAGGATATTTCTATATCCATCTCCAGCATCTTCAAATAAAATATTTTCAGAAATAGCAATACTCCCTTTCATTCATCTTAAGCCTTTCATCATTAGATTTCAAATGTTTTACTCATGCTTAGAGATGAAATTCTGCCTAGTGAAAAAGTTCTTTCAACTTGAGACCTTAAGACTCTTCAAAATGGCATGTCTCCAGATGAAAGAGACAGGCCTTTTACTGCTACGTGTTCTCTAACGTCTTTTCCTCGATATATCATCTTCTGGGGGCATTTTCAGTCATGCCCTAAATAAGAGATAGTAAGTTCTGCATCAAAGGAAATTTGGGAGGAAAGGAAGAGCCTACATTTTAAATGGTCTATATGAGCATAGGCTAAAATTATTTTCCATGAGGTTAGGACATAGTTCAATGCTCAGACATCTTAACTGACCCATGACACCATGTTTTATTATCCTTCAGCAGAGTGCTAGGCAGAAACTCACTAGAGGTCTGTAAGCAAAGGTTCAATGACGCCTCTCTGGAGATATTGAAGGGGGTATTCTAATTCAGAGACAGGTTGGACTAGATGTTTTCTGAGGTCCTTCCCAATGTTAAGATTCTGGGGATCAAGCTAGTAACTGGCTAGGCACGGTAAGTTTATCTACATAACCATAATTTCTAACTAATATTGATTAAGATCAGTCATGCAAAAGATTCTAGTGTCATAAGCTTCTTGAGGGCAGGGACTGAATTATTTTTGCTTTTGCTTCCCCAACATAATGGTAGGGACTTAATAAATGGTTGATGAATTGATTTGGCTATTAACATACAATATTATTATTACCAAATTGGGACATCATGCAACTTGACTTTTATCTCACACATAGAAACTTTCAACAAACCCATCTTACTAATTCGCTGAGGACTCATGAGCCATAGTTTTAGAAGTGTGGGACCTATAGAAAACTTTGAAGTTGGGGTAGTTGTACCCTCAAGGACCTAACCTGTAAGTGTGAGATAGCAGAGCTATAAAAATCATCTTTCCCTATGCAATGAAAAGCCCTGAATTCTTCAGAGACTGTAGTTTCAACTCTTTAGCCATATGCTTATTTATTGAAGTCTGATGGCTGCCCCCAGATTCTCATCCCTTTTACTCTTTGGAAAGAGATTTTAGGGCAGCTTTAAAAAGCCCCAACTCTCCCAAAGCTTATAGAGTAGGTGGTTGAGTAATTCTCTACTCTAGCCAGATATATAATCTCTATAATTCTGTTTCAATGAGTTTAACTGAAGGTGGATTCCTCTCTTCTCTAGTGCTCATGGTGTGTGTGTGTGTGTGTGTGTATGTGTGTGTGTACATATATACATATACATACATACATATTAGTGTATCTCTCAAAGCTGGAAGGAGACCAATTAGGCAGAATCAGTCAGCCTTGACCTTTATGACTAATAAGGCACTCAGCTTATTGTCCCTTTCACTTTGGGGGTACCTTCCCATGTAGAATGGAAAGAATCAGGTTTGCTATGTTCTGAAACACCAACATAAATCATAAAGTTGTCATCCAGATGGAAAAGATCGACAAATTATATGACCAAAGGAATGGAATGGTTTACTTTCATTCAATATTCAATACTGTATTACATGACTACTATATAAGGCACTGTGCCAGGTAGTAGAGATTCAAGGATAAAAGAAAACACAATTTCTAACCTTCAGGAACTTATAATCAAGAAGAAAAACTCAAATCCTAGTATAAAAAAAGTCTCAGTTTTTGTTTACAATTTCTTAAGGTAGCTGTCTTCTTGAGCACCATATTAGCCTGTTCACATGGTGTTTATCTTTGTGTCTAAATCTTCTCCCTCCTACCATGGGTTCATATACAAAAGCAAGTTATCACATACAGGAAAAGTGGTTAATTGGAGTAGAACACTGTATTCCTATTCATCATGCCTCTCCCATATCTGTGTATATAACAAATATAATTTCATCATGATAGCATTTCAGAGAAATGGGGATATGCAATTTTGAAAGTTAGATTGATACTTGAAAAGAGTAAATTAAGCATTTAAGTTTAAAGAGTGTAAGCAAATGGAAATGTAATTCAAGGCTAAAGAAGAGTTATGCTACTCAGAGGAGATGGGGAAAGTACCAATTTGCATTTCAGTAATCAGTAATAGGGGTTATGAGGTGTCGATTATGTTCCGTGTGTGACCTTTTTAAGTTTCTAGGTAATGTACCTCAATTAATTGTCTGTGGCATAATAACGAACCTTCCCCACTGCAGCATGGCTATGAAAAGCAATAAAATTCTTCCTCTGCAACTGAAGTATGAGATGCACAACTGACCTTAACACTTAGCTGTAGCTCACTGATGCTAATTCAGACTTTCAATTGGCATAAATTACAATGCCGTCAAAATCTGACTAGCTCGACTAATGCTTTTCTAGTAGACACAGCAGATTTTTGTGAAGTCACAGAAATGAACATGCCTTTAAATTCTAGTTTCATACCATCTGGTGAAATGCATGCTGAAAATTAATTAGGACCTACAGTAATGTCCTAACAAACCAACTTGGACAGTGTTACTATAGGAATATTCCTTGTTCTTACTGAAGGGTGCTCTTCTTGTCCCCAGGCCTACTGTAGGTCCAGCAAAAATCCTACTACTAAGTCATTTCTTTCTGCCATTTTTCATTTATAATTTAGCAAATATTTCTTGAGTGCCTACTTTATTTAATGCAGTACTGTGCAGGGTACTGAAGAGGATACAGATTTCTATGAGGCCTGGTCCCTGCCCTCAATGAGCTTGCAATCTACTAAGGAGATCTTGACGAGGAATTTTGCTGTAACCACCCCTCAAAGAAATGACACATTTCACATTATATCCATTCAGCTGGAGGTGAAGTATCATAGGATGCCCTGCCATTTATGATTCCTCTTTGAAAGGACAGGGTCAAAAAAGTATCCGAAAACTTCCCGCCCCAAACCCCAAAGCTATGAATAACATGGTATAAGTCCATATTTATACTGAAGTATGCGAAAGGACTTTTAAATTGTTTGCCTATTTTTTGGATCAATCAAAAGCATAATGATAACTGAGGTCTTTAAAAAGTATTTCTGCCACCAGGACTCTGATCAATACAGTGATCAATCCTGACTTCCAAAGACAATGTCGATGCACATACTCATCTTGCCTCTTGGTAGAGAGGTGCTAGCCTAGAGATCAAAATGAGATATACATATTCAGTCATGGACAATGTGTTGATTTACTTTGCTCACTTTTAGTCATTTTTTTAACTAAAGGAAAGCTTTTATGGAGGGTGGGAGGAGTTAGTGGATAGCAATACAGAGGAGAAAAAGAAAGAAAATAAGGTCTATAAAACATTTTAAAATACATGAACAAAAACCAAATTAAATCCAGAGATGTCATGTTATTTAATATTCACTTTTGAAAAACAAACTCTCCCCAATTAATAAATGGTCAAGGGATACAAACAGGCAGTTTTCAGATGAAAAATTAAAGTTATCTATAGGATCTAAAGCATTTGAAAAACTATTCTAAATCACCATTGATTAGAGAAGTGCAAATTAAAACAACTCTGAGGTTCCACCTCACATCTCTTCAATTGACTAATAGGGCAAAAAAGGAAAATGATAAATGTTGAAGAAGATGTGGGAAAATTGGAACATTAATGCACTGTTGGTGGAGTTGTGAACTGATCCAACCATTCTGGAGAGCAATTTGGAACTATGTGCAAAGGGCTATAAAACTGCAAAAAAAAACCCTTTGATCCAGCAATACCACTATTATATAACAAAGAGATCATAAAAAGGGGGAAAGGACAAACATATGCAAAAAATATTTATAGCAGCTCTTTTTGTGGTGTCCAAGATTTGAATACCTAAGGGATGCCTTTCAAATGGTGAATGGCTGAACAAGTTGTGGTATATGAATGTAAAGGAATACTATTGTTTTATAAGAAATGATGAGCAGGTAGATTTCAGAAAGCCTGGAAAGACTTACATGAACTGATGCTGAGTGCAATGAGCAAAATCCGGAGGATATTGTACATGATAATTCAGTGACTTAGCTCTTCTCAGTAATACAATGATTTAAGACAACTCCAAAAGACTCACGATGGAAAATATTATAAACACTGAGACAAAGAGCTATGGAGTCTGAATGCAGATCAAAGCATACTATTTTCTCCTTTTTGTTGTTTTTTTCTTGTGGTTTTCCTCTTGTGTTCTGATTCTTCGTTCATAACATGATTAATGTGGACATTTGTTTAATATGGTGGTACATGTATAGTCTATATCAGATTGCTTGGGGGAGGGGAGGGAGGGAGAAAAAATTTTGGAACTCAAAATTTTATAAAAGTAAGTGGTGAAAACTATCTTTACATGTAAATCCGAAGAAACAAAATACTATTAAGTGGGAAAAAATTTTAAACTCTACATGTTGGTAATACATAGTATATACAATCCTCTTCTTTTTCTTTTTCTTCTAAAACATTTTACAGATAGTTTTTGTTTTTATATTACCTTTATTCCCAAATATATCCCACCCCAGTAAGGTTACTCCTTATTAAAAAGAGGGAGAGAAAACAGATGAACAAAATTAACCAACACAACAACTGAGTCTGACAACATGTGCAGTATTTCACATTGATGGTCCCCCATTTGTGCAAAGAAGAGAGGGAGACTTAGTTTTCCTTCTCTTTGCCTAGGCCAAGCAATAATTTCCACTTTCAGGGAGAGTATGAGTTGCCATGTTCTTTACATTTATATTGTTCTAATTGTTGTGCATATTATTTTCTTGGTTTTACCTTACTTTGAATCAGTTTGTGTAAGTCTACACATGCTTCTCTATATTTATTGTTTGTTTGGGTGCAATAATATTCCATCATGTTGCTGTACCACATTTGTTCAGCTGTTCTCCAGATGATGGGCACCTGCTGTATTCTCAGTTCTGTGCTATTATAAAAAGTGCTGTTATAAATATTTTCTCATATGTGGGAGCTTTCTATATCTGACTACCCTGAAGTATATGCCTTATAATGAGATCCTTGGGTGAAAGGATATGGGCATTTTATTAATTTCTTAGCATAATTTTCATTTCTTTTCAGATTGGTTGGACCAATTCACTGCTCTATCAATGGTGTATTTGTGCACCTGTCTTTCCATAGTCCTTCCGGCATCTTTCCATCTTTTGCCATCTTTGCTAAGTCGTGTGAGGTGAGGAGAAAGAGAATTCCCAAGTCTAATGTATAAACGTCTTGTTTTGGTTATGTTCCCTCTTCCTTCAAATGATTATTTTCAGTACGCAGTAAGTGATATAAGCCACTACTTCATCTAAGAAAAATTATTTTATCCAATGTCAAGTGAAGGAGGAAGAAAAGAATAATGCTAATAGAGACATATTTCTTTAGAAGAGTAATTAGTGAAAATAATAAGTAGCTTTACCTTTTCGCAAAAATAATCTCTGTAAACATTATGAACAGCAATAGCTGGAATAAGACCAAGGCCAAATACACACTAAGCTAAACTATTTTCTAAACTTTCTGGCAGTTGAGAATAGACCAGTCCTATAAGAACTTGACATTGTTTTCTCATGGATTGCTGAATAATTGTATGGAACTGGGTGGTATGAAATAGGCAAATGGGAATGTTGGCCCACAAAGCAGAGTATGTGGAGGGTCCCTGAGAGACAGACAGCCAAAGACGGAGAAGGCATTAGGTGGGCAGGAGAGCGGCAGAGCCTTTCCCTCTTGGGAGAGTAGATGAATATTAAGGAGAGCTTCTAACAGATGGAGGCTAAGACGAGGCATCTAATAACTGGAGGTGTTTAGACTGGAAAAGAGAAGAATCAGGGAAGACATGACTGCTAAATCCACTAGGGTTGAGGGTTGTTAGACTTGTGCTTGGCCCTCAAAGGCAGAAAGTGAATTTAGGTCTGATGTAAGGAAAAACATCTGAACTTCGAAAACGAAGGGGATGCCTTGGGGAGGGTTCAAGCAAAGGTTGGATGAGCCCTAATCATTTATGTTACAACAGGAATTCTTTTGGGGGTAAAGGATAGAGTAAAGGGCCACTAATTGCTCTTCCAACCTTAAGATTCTGTGCTTGTTCTCCTGATAAGCTTTCATTATTCCTTTGTCACACTGGTGCACACACAAAACTCCTCAGGGAGCACAAAATCCCTTAATTTAGTCCTTTCTTTTTGACAAACAGCTTCAGAGGAAAGTAAAACCTCAGAGGGGCTATTAATTTAGCACTTCCATCTTAATTTCATTTACCAAAGAGATTATAGAAGCACTTAGTACAAAAGGCAAATATCCCAGCAGAATGGGTTAGCCACCCAATTTACTTGATTTTCTCTTGAATCTACTAGCAAAGTAGGAGAAATGTAGACATTGATCTTTCAAAAGTGCAGCAAGCCTTATGAAATAACCCTCTGTATTGTCAGACAATGGAGAAGACGACCTCTTCAATCTTCTCTTAGAAGAAGAGAACAAGAGGAGATGACAGGGTCAGGGGTCACGAAAGTCCTCAAAATACAAAGCCAGTTATTCATCCCCCCAAAACACACTGAGGGTCCCACAGTGAGGGTCCTGAGGTATCAGGAGGTGAGTGGTTTGTTTCAAAGCAGATCTTGACCTCAGTCAGAGGAATAGACCATATCTATGCTCTTCTCTTTAAATTGTTCCCAGCGCCTATACAAGCTTTGAATTAACCTAACTGAACCAAATGAGGACATGTCCAGAAGTATCGCACCATATGGGATCATAGGATTTAGGAGCGGGACATTTTAAAAATTCTTCTAATTACTTTACAGATGAAGAAACAGATTTAGGGAGCTGAGTGACTTGAGCAAATCCCCGCAGTTACTGAGTAGTAGGATCCGGGTTCAAACCCAGATCCTTTGATTCCTCTATATCATGCTTCTTGTAGATACCATCAGTGAGTGTAAAAATTCCCTGCCATCTTGGAGCTGGACATGGATTTCCTTCTCATTAGAGCATTTGGTGTAACAGATCCTTCAGCAGTCTGGTAAAGCCTATGAACTGCTAAGGATTGTTGCCTATGTTCATAATTAAAGGAAATGCTAAGTTGCAGTTAAAGATTAATGAAAATTAAGAGGCAAGATTTTTTCCATCCAAATTCACCAACTGAAATCTATTCAGAGGGTGGCGGCCCCCACCAGGCTGCTTCAGAGCCCCTGGCCTGCGGACTCTGCAGGGGGGCTGAATCAGTTGATCAGGGCCAAGTGCTCTTGCGTTGAGCGGCCTGGATCCAGATCATAGTCTTGGGTGGTGGTCCTGGGGTGCGCTTTCAGCAAGCCAAAGCTGTAGGGTCTTGCAACACCCCCCTAATAGCTCTGGCAGCTGGGAAAACCCCAGCGATTTGGAACAGAGTTTTCCCCCCTGGAAGCAGTTTCACAGAGCTAAAAAAAACCCAACCAATTAATTGACTGACCAACATGAGGAAAAGGAAGCAAAATAAGAACAGCAATAAAACTTTAGAATCCTTTTCTATGGACAAAAAGGATCAAAGCATGGAATGGGAGGAAGACAGCCCAGAACTCAGAACTCCCACACCAAATGCTTCCAAGACAATTGAAGAATGCCTA
>JAQQSW010001804.1:0-15946 GCA_028646575.1 Pseudocheirus occidentalis
CAGTGGTTCTCAGCCTGTGGGTTATGTTCAACTTGTAACAATGAAAATACATCCTACATATCAGATCAATTCACAACAGTAGCAAAATAACAGTTATAAAGTAGCAACGAAAATAATTTTATGGTTGGGAGTCACCACAACATGAGGAATTGTTATTAAAGGGTCACAGCATTAGGAAGGTTGAGAACCACTGACATAAGGTGATAGCTTCATTGTCATCTTGGCTAATATATTCCACAGTATTATATCCCCTCAAAGGGTCTGCCACAGTGTGCCAAGTGTTTCCAGTGGTATACTTGTCATGGCCCATGGGTGCCTCAAAAATCAAGAAACCTCAGTAAGGGCTAATACCTATCTATCCTTATGCCTCAGTCCTTTAATAGCTGTGTAGCCATGGTGGCCATTCACATGATGGCCCTTCCCCTCCCCACCCCCACCCACTGTACAGTGTTAGTTAGTGTAGGTAGGCTAGGGATGCCTAAGTCTGCAAAATGAACAATTTCAGATGATTCCCCCAAATATAACCCATGTTCTGACTTCTGATGGCATAGGCACAGGTACAATCTTGATAGCAGTTTTTGTGACACACGGTCCCATAGGCTAATAGGCTCAACAACTGGAAGGGGCCTCAGAGACCACCTCGTATGTTCTCTACATTTTATATGTAAGCAAACTGAGGCTTAGTGAAGCAGAGTGACTTGTCCAAGGTCACACCATTAGTAAGCAAAGGATTGTCAAGCTCCCCAGTGTATACTCACAAACATAGAACATATGAACAAATTTTAAGACAGAAAAACATAACAGACTGGTATCTGAGCTCATAAGTAAGAACTAGACTATCCCAATGAGTCTTGTTTTTTTCCTCAGAGGTTCTGTGCAGTTTTTACAAGCTTTTTGCACTCTATTTAGTGAAGTTCCTGCTCTGTCAGGAGACTTGTGGATCCCACATCAACTAAAGACTCATCACTGATGCAGGTACAGTTTCAGTATCTCTGTCTGTACCAGGTAGGATCCTCATCTCTAGTATTGCTGTTGTGGTTTCCATGAGGCACTGGTGAATTCTGCCCTAACGCACTGATCTTGCCCTTCTGCGGCTACAGTCATTCGTAGCCACTCTTTGTTTTCTTGGTGTACTTGTCATTTTGCCAGTGAAGTGCTCTGGTTCCCTTTTCTTTCATGCTTATCCCCCCTACCAACCACCCCATTCATTCCCTGACCACAACAATCCACCAGTCTAGAAGCTGCTACTCAGTGTTTCCTTTAGCTGCCCTGTTCCCTCACATATGGGGAAAGGGAAAAGAGATCTGTCCAACTCCTGTGGTTCATACTTATTATGGACACACTCTCCTGGTTGCCTGCATGGAATCTGGCTGGAATAGGCAGCTAGGTGGTACAGTGGGTACAGTACTGGGCATGGAGTCAGGAAGACAGTTCAGATGTGACCTTACTAGCTTGTGTGACTTTGGGCAAGTCACTTAACCTCTGTTTGCTTCAGTTTCTTCAACTGTAAAATGGAAATTATAATAGCACCTACCTTACAAGAATGTTGTGAGAATCAAATGAAATAATATTTTTAAAGCACACAGCACAGTGCCTACCATGTAATAGGTGCTATAAAAGTGTTTATTCTCTTCTCCTCTCCCTCACTGTCCCATGTTGTCACTAAAGAACGCAGCAACTGTATTTCCTGAACCAAAAATCAGCACATATCCAACAAAAGATATCCCTTTTGTAATACGTAATGATAAATACTTTTCTTGAAATCAAGACTGCTATGGGAAATCCAAAATGTCTAAATAGGGCATCAAAACTTGAAAAAAGCTTTGCTGGAGCACACACATGTGAAAGGCCAGAAACATGGTTAGATAGGAGATAGACAATGACCTTGTCCCCTGGCCTTAGTGCTCTCCCTATTCCCTTTAAAGTGTATTTTTGATTTTGAGTTTGGTTTTCTGGTTAATTTACTGCTTATAATATTCTGTTATAAATGTGCAATGGGTTATTGGACATTAAGGGTTTTGTCACCTCCAGAAGCTAATCTTTATGCATTTTCTCAAATAGATGGTTAAACAGAAGTGCTGAGATCTAAGGCTAACCTAAATAAACAGAAACAATTGTTGTAGGCAGGCCAAACTCTACCCAGCTTTGCCTAAAGAAGTCAAATAGATTAAATCTTCCCTGTTTGTCACAGTATTTCATACATGTTACAAACAAGCAGTCACACAGGTTTCATATACAGTCATTTTGAGTCAAATGCATCAGAAGTTAGGAAGAAAGATCTGAAGAAAGGAAACTGAATAAATAAAAAGAGAAATAGTAGAAAGAGCCCTGGACTTGGAGTCAGAAGATCTTTCAAGTGCTGCTTTTGTTACTAGCTACATGACAACAAATTGCTAGCTTTCTGTGTTTCATTTTACTAATTGGTAAAAATAAGTGGGTTAGACTATCAAATGATCTCTACAGTTTCCTTAGGGCAGTTGGGGGGCTCAGTGGATAGATCGAGTGGCCTGGCTCAAATCAGGAAGATAATCTTCCTGAGTTCAGAGTTGGTCTCAAGTGCTTACTAGTTGTATGACCCTGGGCGAGTCACTTAACCCTTTTTGTTTCACTTTCCTCATCTATAAAATGAGCTGGGGAAAGAAATGGCAAACCATTCCACTATCTTTGCCAAGAAAATTCCAAATGGGGTCATGAATTGTGAGATATGACTGAACAACAAAGGTTTCCCTTCCAGCTCCAACGTTCTGTGATTCTTAGATACTGCATCTATCTTTTTTCCCTCCATAACAGATTATTTCTCTGATTACTAAGACTAGAAGATTTTGGCTAGGAAATAATAAATATGTGTGTGTGTGTGTGTATAGATATAGATACACAATTCAGAGAAAAGAAAGAAGCAGGAAGAGGAGAAGAAGATAAAGAAGAAGAAATTTAACTAGGTAAAAAACTAGAGAGGTTTTCATATTCCCTAGCAAGTCTAAAGTCTATAGCAGTGGTTCTCAACCTGTGGGTCATGACCCCTTTGGGGGTTGCCTAAGACCATGGGAAAGCACATATTTCCAGGCGGGTTTGCCCACATGCAGATACGCCCACATATGAGTATTAAAGGGTTATGGCATTAGGAAGGTTGAGAACCACTGGTAGAGACTAAAAACAAAAAGTTGTTGAGGCAAAGCCAATCATTCATGAGAGTCAGATAATTAGAAGACAAATAACAGAGATAAAAAGAAAAAAATGGTGTTATGAAAATTTTTCATTTTCCTTTTATTGTGTCATTTGGGGCTCAGGGTCATTTCTCCCGAATATTTGGCTGACTGAAACCTGTCTCCTGTTTGTTTTAACTTCACTTGGCTAAAACCTGATTCATGGGTTTTACTGATAGCATTAAATGACATTTCTGACATAAGAAAACAAAAGAATGGAAGAAGGGAATATAGCATCTAACAAAATCTTAAACCTTCTGAAGGGAATTTAGCTGAACTTTATTTGTGAAAGGATTCCCCTGGTTTCTACCCTTTAACTATCTTTGTGACGTGTAAACTTTTCAATCAGCCCCTTGTGAATTCTTTAAAGGTAGCCTTGAAGCATGAAAGAGTAAATTTTCACAGACTCTGTGTTTAAATCTATAACTTAGTTTACTCATTTGTTGGGGGAAGCATGTGATTAGCATTCTGTTTGACCAGGCCTGTGTGACATTTATGATATTTAAACATTATTATATGTTTTAAAAAAAATTTCTCTCAGGACAGCTAGGTGGTGCAGTGAATAGAGCATGGGCCCTGGAGTCAGGAGTACCTGAGATCAAATCCAGCCTCCGACAACCCAAAAAAAACTAGCTTTGTGCTCTTGCGCAAGTCACTTAACCCCAACTGCCCTCCAAAAAGCAAAAAAAAAAAATTTTTTTCTCTCACTGACATAATTTTTCTCTATTAAAAACTTGGTCTGAACCCAATATGGGATCAGGATTATTTTTCTGAATACTAAACTTCTGTTTAAGCATAAGTCACCCTAGGTTTTAACCTCTAGAATTTCTGTATTGTGATAGATTTATTAAGCAAGTTAGCTATCACATGAAATCAATGAGAATCTGTTTTTCCCTAACAAAGGAAAGGAACAGGAGCAAAAATAATAGCTCATAACACATTAAAGTTTGTGAGGTGCTTTTCTCAGAACAAATGTCTGAGACAGATAATATGAATCTGTCCCCTTTCTACAGATGTGAAAATACAGGCCCAGGAAAGTAAATGATTTGTTTATAGTCACACAGCCAGTAAGTGTTAAAAGTGGATTTTCAAATCAGGCCTACTGACTCAAAGAGTGTAATTTATTTTATAACAATATGGTTAAGTGATCATGAATAAAAATGCCAACCAAATCATTGTTTCATGAGTTTTCAAAAGATCTGTTTTGCTGTTTGCTGTTTGTTAATGGGTTAATGGGTGTTAAAGTTGAGCAGTTTTACTAAACATCTTCTAAAAATATCAAATGAGATTTGCAAAAATCTGCAGTAGAACCATTATCTTGAATCTCAGCATGATTTAAGGCTGGGTCCATTTGACTTCCGACTAGCAGATCACCTAAATTTCAGACGCAGCTTTTAAAGAAGAAAAAAAAAATTCCCATAAGATTGAAACTACAAAAATAGTGTTGAGGTGCCAATTGTATGGCTTCTTTTTTTTATTTTTACTCTTATTTATCTCTTCACCTCATATAAATTTATTCAACATCCTGCCTCTGAGTGTATTCCTACACTTGACATAGTTCAGGTTCTTATAAGATCTTATTTTGGTTCCACACAAACTACGATCCATTGAAATAAACAGAAATGAAAGAATTAAATCCCAAATGGATGGATTTATGTGAGTATGCTTACATTAATATTTTAAAGTGAAGTTTATCAACAGTCTTCCTCTTTAAAAATTATTTTCATTTTGCCTATGATTGTGACAGTCAATAGTGTTTCTAAATTAAATACCAGCTATATCCACAGTCTTAGGTTCGAATACCATACCTGCCCTTCACCACCTCCACTGATGATCTTTTTGCAATCACTTGTAGTAGCAATGGCTGTCACTCCAATGCTGTGAGCATTGTTTATGACGTACATCAGTCGACCTGTCTCTGGAGTGAATGCACGGATTTTACCATCATTCCAAGCTAAGGGAACACAAAAATTAAATACAAACAAGGTAAATAAATTCACCACAGCCCAGGACATAGAATCACATAAAACATAAATAAGAGACTGTGAAAGATGATATAGGGAGAGAGGTGGTGAAGAGAGCCTAAATGTGAGGACTGTTGTCAGAAATCATACTCCCTTCCTCTCTACCTCATACATATTAATCTCCTAAATTTTCCCCTGGATTGTTCACATTCTCAATTTCTGGATTAGAACATATGTGTGTTATTGTGGGGAGAAGGGTAGAGAAGGAGAAACTGTGTTGGACCTGGTGCCATCTAACCCAAACCAGAGTCCCCTCTAAAGTGATCACACCTGACTTCTTGCCTACAGGAAGGACCCATGTAGTGTGCTGAGTGAGACATCTACTTCATTCCTTGGTTGGGAAGATGTTTAAACCTCTTCTACCCCACAACTGTCAACCACTAGATACCTCCTGCTGAAAAAAAATCTGTTAGCTTTGACATTTAAGAGGTGTTTGGTGATATTTGAGAGAACAGTTTCGGCATGGTCCTGGGGGCAGAGCCAGGTTAGATAAGCCTGAAGCAAGGAAGGAAAACAAGTAAATGTAGGTAACAGAGAGTTGCACACCCAGATATCAACATACTCTTCATACGTGTATGGGAAAGAGGATGCATGTGTGAAGAATATGTTGGAATGTGAGTATGTCAGACATCTGGGCACTGTAATGGACAGAGCATGAGAGTGGAGTCAGGAAGACTCAAGTTTGAGTAGTGCCTCATACACTTGCTGGCTATGTGAACAAGTCTCTTCATTCCTCATCTGTAAAATGAGGGGTTGTTTTGAAGATCAAAAGAGACTACATAGATATGTGTGTGTATGTATATATGTACACTTTTTTTGGTTGTGTGTATGTGTTTTTTTTTCTTTTTAGATTATATCTCCTTATCTTTGCTGGGTGAGAAGTTCCATGGCCACTAATGGCCCAGTCCCAGTAATGATGTTAGAAACCTTTAAACCTACAAAGTTCTTTGGTCCAAATTATTCAATCATTGGGAAGTATGGTTGGTACTCCACTCCCAGGAGCTCACCTTATTTGTACCATGCTTAGTATAAACACCCTATGGACTTCAGCCCTGTTATATCTTAGAACTCCCAAACTCAAGGAATCTACTAGATTCAGCCTCCCTCAGTAGAAGGGATTATAGGGGATGGCTCAATGTACTCCATTGTAAAGTAAATGTTAGACATTGCTTCTATTACTGTTGCTGCCTCCTAATTGCCAGACCTAGGAATCCCAACCAAACTCCTTGGACTCCTTGCTTAAATGACTATGATTGAAGATATAGGATCTCCTGTGTAACTATTATATTCCATATCCCATAAGAGATTTGAAAAAAGATACCACCCTTCAGTTTATACAGGGAACTTGAAAGACTGAATGAGGGCTACCCATATTTGGGTTATATTAATGTGAGACTGAGTTCTCTAAGGAAGTCATGAGTTTAAGAGCTAGACAGTAGACACCTTGAATATCTCTATTATTCATCATTGATTGAGAGCAATTACAGCCTTTTCAAGATATTAGCGGAATAGTATGGACAGAAAACTGGGATTTCATCACTCTGTACCATGATTGTTCATGCCTCCATTCAAGAATCTTACCAGAAACAAGAGGCAAGTGCTGATAGAGAACACCACAAAATCCATCAACTTGAGAGCTGATTCAGAAAAGCTACATTTTGGTGACTTTCAGTGCCTGCAGATATATCCCTAAATACAGGGAATTTTTAAAAGTAGACTTAATTTGAGCCTAGGTATTAAAGAGGAAGAACAAAATTAACTCAATGTTGGAGACAGCTTGTCAATTAGAATCAATGTGGCAAACACTCCTTACAAATCATATGGATACTTATGAGGCAAACTGTTGTTAGACTATAAACACAGCAATTACAGAATATTATAACATCCTTGAAATTTTTCTACTACTGCTTAAAATTTTCCCCCTTTAAATCTAAAGGATTTTAAAAAATGTGAAGTGTTTATGAAGTGCTTTTCTCATGACAAATATATAAGATAGACAGTATGAATTTTTTTTCTTCCTCTCTAAAATGTGCCTCAGAAATTTAGGTGCTCTGTTAGCAGGAAGTCAAATGGACCCAGTCTTAATTTACAAAGATGTAAAGCTATATAATTGGAAAAGAGCATTAGGACTGTAATCCCTTGATAAAACAAATAAAATATCTGTGCTTAGTGGTGGCATTCCTCGATGACACTGATCCAGTGAACTGCTGATCCTGGTGAGCAAAGTAGAGCAGAAATCTTATTTTCAGCATCCAGCCCAATCTGACACATGCAATGGAATAGCCAGCATGGGAAATCCAAATTAAAAGAGGCCTACAGTTCTGTCACTGAACCAGCAGAATTTTCTAGTTGCTGAGTCTGGCAACAGTCTACTGGAATGTCAAACAAGAATAAGCCCACAGATGTATTGTTTATTTTCCAATCTGGGTCAGGAACTGGTAGAACTCAGAGAAAGAGGACAATATATCAGATCACTTTGGGAGCACTGAAAATTTGCAGGTCCCCAGTCTCAGCAGTCCCTGATATCCTGGAATAACACAATATTCAGTAATCCATAGAAAAGCAGCAACAGGACAAAAAGTCAACCCAAATATTCCATCCAAAAGTGTAAAGAGACAAGCCCTAAAATATAAAGTCTGAAGTTGGGAAATAGACTGAAGAGCAAATAAAAAAAGAATCTCACACTAAAAAAGCATTTTGGCAACAGAGATACTAGGACAAAAACCCAAAAAAACAGAATGGCTTCAAAATGCATATAAGCAAAGCCTTCAGGAAAAATTCTTGGGCCCAAATTCAACTAGATTTTTTTGGAAAAATGAAGGAAGAGGTTGGTTTTTTTAAGAGTTAAAATGTTGTTATAAATTAAATAAGAGAGCTAGAAGGGAAAAAATTGGAAAAGAAAATAGAGTTATGGAATAATAAATTGGAAAAAGAATTAGCAGCTTGGCACAAGAGCTTTAAAGCCTTATCCAGGCTTGAATGAACCAAATAGAAGTTAATGATTCTAAGAGACAACAAGAAATATTAAAATAAAGTCAAAAGAGTTTTTAAAATGGACCATCTTTATGTTAAAAATATAAACCACCTTATAGCAAAAACAATTGACTTGGATAGCAGATGAAAGAGGACTTTACTTTGGATACTCTGTATTGACTGATGAAATTTGTAACTTGCTGTGACCTAGGGGTGGATGGTGTTCATATTTTCTGCTACCCCTTAAAAATGACTATAAGATATACTGAATGATATGGTTTGTTTAAGACTATGTGGCCACCTTTGTAATAAATTATTATATTATGTTGTTGTGAATGTTATGCTTTAGTTTCTTGAATGTGATGCTTTAGTTTATTGCTGAATAGAGAGTTCATTATACTATACGGTTAGACCCTTAAAGTTGTTCACAGCAGCAGTCCTTAGGAGAGCTGCTCGTGATGGGCTTTACACTATCATCTGAACTAGACAAAGGAAGGAAGAACATTAACACAAATACACACACACACACACAGAGTTGGGTACAGGAATACTCAACAAGGAAACAAGAGAAAAGGAAAAAAAGGGAAAGAGTGGAAAAAAGAGAAAGCATATTAAGGATGGGATTAGACCTGATTAATGTAAACTCTTCACTGAGAAGAGTAGATTGAGAAGAGGGATTTAAAAGAAAAGAAATAATAATAAGTCATGATTGGGCCCTGGGTGAGAGAGTAGAGAGGGACATGGGATTAGAAATAAATTACACCAAAACTAGAATATTGATAGTGACCACACTCATTCTCTTTCACTACCTTCTTCTATATAAAGAGGGGGAGGGAAATAAAGAAGAGGAAAAATATAACAGTACAGGATGGAGGAAAATACACAAATAATGATGATGGGGAATACAAATAGGATGAACTTAATTATAAAATGGAAGAAAGAGAAATCCCATTTAAAGTTACTGTAGACATTATAAAATATTTGGGAATCTACCTGCCAAAACAAACCCAAAGATTTATATGAACACAATTACAAACACTTTTCACACAAAATCAGATCTAATTAACTGGAAAAATATCAATTGCTCATGACTAGGTCGAGCTAATATAATAAAAATGACAATTTTACCTAAATTAAATTACATATATAGTGCCATACCAATAAATCTACCAAAAAATTACTTTGCAGAGCTAGAAAAAATAGTGGCAAAAATTCATTTGGAAGAACAAAAGGTCCAGAATATCAAGGCAATTAATGAAAAGAAATGCCAGGGAAGATGGCCTAGCCATACCAGATTTTATTCTGTAGTATAAAGCAACAGTCAACCCAACTACTTGGTACTGTCTGAGGAATAGAATAATGGATCAGTGGAATAGATTGAGTACACAAGACTCAGAAGCCAATGATTATAGTAATCTACTGTTTGATAAACCCAAAGACCCCTGTTTTGGGGATAAGAATGCAGTATTTGGTGCTTGCTTTGGCAGCACATATACTAAAACTGGAACGATACAGAGAAGATTAGCATGGCCCCTGTGCAAGGATGAAATGCAAATTCATGAAGCGTTCCATATTTTTAGTCAGAGTGGTGATGGGGGAGGATATAGGAGAGAGCAGATTAGGGGAGGGGATATACTGCTATTTTAGGGTGGTGAGGAGGGGAAAGACAAGGAGAAATTTGTAACTCAAAATCTCATGGAAATGAATGATATAAACTAAAAATAAGCAAAAAAAAAAGAGAATGCAGTATTTGACAAAAACTGTTGGGAAAACTGGAACATAGCGTGGCAGAAATTGGGCATGGACCAATATCTAACACCATACACCAAAATAAAGTTGAAAATGGGTGCATGATCTAGGTATAAAGACTGATACTGTAAGCAATCTGGGAGAGCAGGGGATAGTTTACCTGTCAGATCTGTGGAGAGGGGAAGACTTCATAATGAAACAAGAGTTAAAGAGGTAGAGAGTATTATAAAATGCAAAATGGATAATTTTGATTACATTAAATTGAAAAGCTTCTGTACAAATAAAGCCAATGTTACCAAGATTAAGAGGGAAATGGAAAATTGGAAAAGAACTTTTACAACCAGTGTCTCTGATAAAGGCCTCTTTTCTAAACTGTACAAAGAATTGAGTCAAACCTATAAGAATACAAGCCATTCCCCAACTGATAAATGATCAAAGGTATGAACAGGCAGTTCTCAGAAGATGAAATGGAAGATATCTATAAGCATATGAAAAAATGTTCTATATCACTATTGATTAGAGAAATGCAAATCACAACAACTCTGAGATACGACATCGCACCAGTCATATTGGCTAAGATGACAAAACAGGAAAATGATAAATGCTGGACAGGATGTGGAAAAATTGGAATACTAATGCATTGTTGGTGGAGTTGTGAACTGATCCAGCCATTTTGGAGAACAGTCTGGAACTATGTCCAAAGGGCTATAAAAAAAGTGCATACCCTTTGACCCAGCAATACCACTTCAAGGGTTGTGTCCCAAAGAGATCAGAGAAGTAGGAGGAGGACCCATACATACAAAAATATAGCAGCTCTTTTTATGGTGGCAAAGAATTGGAAAACTAGGGGATGCCCATCAATAGGGGAATGGCTGAACAAGTTGTGGTATATGAATGTAATGGAATATTATTGTGCTATAAGAAATGAGGAGCAGATGGACTTCATAATAACCTGGAGAGACTTATATAAACTCATGCTGAGTGAGAAGAACAGAACCAGGAGAAATCTGTACACAATCACAGACACAACTTCAATAGACTGGGCTCCTCTCAGCAATGTAAGGTTATAAGACAACTCCAAAAGACTCATGATTGAAAGAGATATCCATATCCAGAGAAAGAGTTACAGATTGAATGCAGACTGAATGCAGATTGAAACAAACTACTTGCTCTGTTTCTTTTCCTTGTTTTGTTTCCTCTTTCCCACTGATCATTCCATCAGTTACAAACCTTCTTTATAACCTGACTAATGATAAATGTGAAGATATTTGTAGATCCTATATTTGAGTACATGCCACCATGACCAGGGTAGGGGGAAAGGAGAGGGAGGGGGAGAAAATTTGAAACTCAAGGGACTGTAGAACTGAATATTGTAAACTAAAAGTAAATTTAAAAATCAATTAATTGTTAAAAAATTATAAAATGGAAAAGAATGGCAGAATGGATTAGCAATCAGAATTCAACAATCTGTTGCTTACAAGAAACATACCTGAAATATAAGATTCACACAGTGTTAAAATTAGTGACTGGAGCAAAATCTATTAAGCTTCAGGTAAAGTAAAGGCTTAAGAACTCCAATCAGTCCAATAGCTAACCATGATTCCAGAAGGCTGATGATGAAGCATACTATCCATCTTCTCGTAGAGAAATGATGGACTCAGGGTTCAGAATAGATACACAGTTGTTTTTGCTTTTTTTTTTTGGAGGGGGAAATGTAGGGCAATTGGGGTTAAGTGAGTTGTCCAAGGTCACATGGCTTTTGTGTTAAGTGTCTGAGGTCACATTTGAACTCAGGTCCTCTTGACTCTAGGACCAGTGCTCTATTCACTGCGCCACCTAGCCATCCCAAGATACACATTTTTTAATGTAGTCATTGTGAGAATTTGTTTTGCTTGACATGATGTGTCTACAAGTGTTTTGTTTTTCTTTCATTTTCAATGGAAGGAAAGTGGGAGCAAGAGAAAAGTAATGCTTATTAATTAACAAAAATAAAATGGTTACATTTAAAAAATAAAGTTATTGAGCAGGGGCACAATATGGAATTCACAAGTCTTTTGCCTTAAGGAAGAATATTTTTGCAGGTTTGTGAAGGGTGGATTGGAGAATGGAAAGACTGGAGACTGAGAAAACAATTAGAATATTATTGCAGTATTCCAGGTGAATGGTAGTAAGTGCTTAAACTAGTGTGCTAGCAGTGTGAGTAGAGAGAAGATAACAAATATATGAGGGATACTTTGGAGACAGAAGTGACAATATTTGGTAACTGTTTAGATATGTGGCATGAGGTAAAAGGAAATTGGTTCTGAGATTACAACCCTGGGTGACAGGGAACAGAAATAATATTTGTAGGAAGGGCAGGTATGGAGGGAGGTAAGGTGATGAGTTCAGTTTCCAATCTGGAATTTGGGAACAGGTAAAGATATGGAGCCATTTGATATGAAAATGCTCACAGTTACCTTATGTTTGAAATGATTTCTTACAAAAATAGAACTTGAAAGAGGGTTAAATAAGTAAAAATAGGTGAAAGGCTTTCCTAGATCAACCATGTTGTAGAAGCCAAAAAGAAATTAAAAGTACAATAATCAAATCTATAGTGTTGGTCCAAATCTCAATCTGACCACAAGAATATTACCTGAAATGATGCTTTTGCCATCTCTCATAAAGTCAATAGCATAGCAGGTCATATTGGGAACAGTGATCCTTAACAGCTCTCGGTTGGAAGAAGTGTGCCACACTCGTATATCTTCCATGGAACAAGTGGCAAACAAGTCAGCAGTGCCACTGAAAGAGCAAAATTATCACAAAATATGATGTACACATATTCTTAAATTCAGTTGTTCTAACTTAAACATTAATAATAAAAGTGCTTTTCACCCGAAAAAAGGATAAGAAAGGCACTTTTTAGATGGCATTTCTGATCATTGGAGTTTTATTTTATTTTATTTATTCTCAAAAGATGTAGTGTTCTTGTAACATTTCTGCTGTAGAATGTAGAAATCTTGTTTCTCACAGTTTACCATGGACAATGGGACAACAGGAGTTTCCTCAGTATAAGAAAGTTACTCAGAACTAAAATATAACTATGGTCAGAAACATAGAAATTTATGAGAATCATCAAGGGAAAAAAACAAGTAAATGAATTAGGCTATTGTCCAGGGTATGGCATGTAGTTAGATGGAAAACTTAAACAGAATGTCCATAAGCATATATCTTAGCCAGACTCCTTTCATAGACAACGTGCTGGACGCCAAAATTAACAAGATGGGAACAGGTTGCATTCCATTGGGGAATTTGTAAAGTTCTATCAATGACTCTAAAGTTCTCTCTAAAACAGTTCCGTCTTTTTAACACCAATATTCTTGCATAAAGATGCTGTATGACTGTGAATCAGGAAACAATCCAGCCTCTGAAGGTTAGCATCACAGAAGGAATAATGATGGACATGAGCAGATATTGCAATGAATTTAGAAATAAGTGATAAAAAGAATATCATGAAAGAAATCTATGATTGAAAAAGAAGATAGATTGGTAGACTGGTCGTGTATTGAAGGTAAAGGATAACTAAAGGATATCCATATACTCTACTGGTATCTTCATCTTATCAAGAGAAAAAGATGAAAGCTCTGAGTTTCTAGGGTGGTTCCCTTATGGCAACCTTATGGAAGGACATGAGAAATCATGGTCCAAGATGAGCTAGCATGGATGAAATGTGATCTGCATTGTTGAATGGAACATCCTCACTGGTGAATCCACACATCCACTGGGGCATTGCAGTAAAGAAACAAAATATCTTTCAATGTTGAAGAAATGAAGTAGGGAAGGGACATATTAAATCCAATTAAATCTTAGAAAAATTAATGCTAAAAATTCTTCTGCAGATTAAACAATTTTGTTAAAATTCCATTGATTATAGAGGAAACATTTATTAAGTGCCTAATTTGTGCCAAGCATTTTACATATATGATGTCATTTGTCCCTCACAACAATCCTGTGAAGCAGATGTTGTTATTATCCCTATTTTACAGTTGAGTAAATTGGTTTAATTGACTTGTTCAGGGTCACATATCTTTTCTGAAGTAACACTTGAACAAAGGTCTTTCTTCTTCTTTTTTTCAAATTAATTTTTGTGTTTATTTTAGTTTACATCATTCATTTCCACAAGATTTTGAGTTAAAAATTTTCTCACTGTCTTTCCCCTACCCACCACCCCAAAACAGCGATCCCACTGAATACCCCCTCCCCCAATCTGCTCTGTTCTATATCCTCCCCCATCCCCTCTCTGACTTTCCAGTAGGGCAAGATGGATCTCCATACCCCAGTGCCTGTATATCTTATTTCCCAGTTGCATGTAAATAATAATAATAATTTTTAATAAATATTTTATTTTAAAACTTTAAATTCCAGATTCTTTCCCTTCCTCCCTTGCCTTCCACATTTACTGGGAAAATAAACAGTTCAATATAGGTTGTACATGTGTAGTTACTAAAAACATTTCCATGGTGGATATATTGTGAAAGACTGACTATACTTCCCTCAATCCTACCCTCCTACTTGTTCTATTCTCTACTTTGTCCCTGTCCCTTTACATAAATGTGTGCTTCTAACTACCCTCCCCCGCCATCCTGCTCTCCCCTCCATCCTCCTCCCTCTCATCCCCTTCCCCAACTACTCTCCTGTAGGGAAAGATACCCAATTCAGGGTGTATGTCATTCCCTCCCTAAGCCAAATTCAATGAGAGTAAGGTTGATCCACTCCCTTTTGCCTTCCTGTTCTTCCCCTCTATTGTAACAGTTATCTTTTGCCTCTTCTCTGAGATAATTTATCCCATTCTTTCTCTCCCCATCTCCTCTCATTATATTCCTCTCTCACCTCTCAATTTCACCTATTAAAATATCATCCCTTCCTATTCAATTGATCCTGTGCCCTCTGTCTTTATATAACTGTAGACATATATATACACACACTCACATATGTATTCATACACATATATATCCTCCTATATAGACATAATATGTATGTATGCATATATATATGTATATATATATATATATATATATATACGCACACACTTATATTTCCTTCAGCTATCCTCATACTAAGAAAAGTTTCGTAAGTTACAATTATCCTTTTTCCATGTAGGCATGTAAATAGTTCAACTTTGATAATCCTTATGATTTTTTTTTCTCTATTCACCTTCTCATGCTTCTCCTGCTTCTTGTATTTGAATGTCAGATTTTCTATTCAGTTCTGGTTTTTTCATCAAGAATGCTTGAAAGTCCTGTACCTCATTGAATGACTATATTTTCCCCTGGAACATTATACTCAGTTTTGCTGGGTAGGTGATTCTTGGTTTTAATCCTAGCTCCTCTGACCTCCAGAATATCATATTCCAAGCCCTTTGATCCCTTAATGTAGAATCTGCTAGATCCTGTGTTAACCTGAATGTGTTTCCACAATATTCAAATCGTTTCTTCTTGGCTGCTTGCAATATTTTCTCCTTGGTCTGGAAACTCTGTGACCTAGCTATAATATTTATAGGAGTTTTCTTTGTGAGATATTTTTCAAGAGGTGATTGGTAAATTCTTTAGAGTTCTATTTTGCCCTCTGGTTCTAAAATATCAGGGCAATTTTTCTTGAGAATTTCTTGAAGGATGATTTCTAGGTTCTTTTTCTGATCATGGCTTTCAGGTAATCCAATAATTTTTAAATTATCTCTCCTGGATCTATTTTCCAGGTCAGTGATTTTCTAATGAGATGTTTCTTATTGGTTTCTATTTTTCCATTTGTTTGGATCTGTTTAATAGTATCTTGATTTCTCATAAAGTCATTAGCTTCCATTTGCTCCAATCTAATTCTGAAGGAATTATTCTCTTCAGCGAGCTTTTGAAATTCTTTTTCCATCTGGCAAATTCAGCTTTTTAAGGCATTCTTCTCCTCATTGGATTTTTGGGCCTCTTTTGCCATTTGAGTTAGTCTATTTTTTAAAGTATTATATTC
>JAQQSW010001805.1:0-15937 GCA_028646575.1 Pseudocheirus occidentalis
GAGAGCAGAACAGGGGAGGGACTTTACAGTGGGATTGCTGTTTTAGGGTTGGGGCAGGGACAAGACCGGGAGAAAATGTGTAATTCAAAAATGTAATGAAAATGAATAATGTAAACAAGAAAACAAATAAAAACTAAATTAAAAAAACCAACCATTTGTCAAAAAAGAAGCAATCCAACAAGTCAACATGCATTAATTAAGCCCCAACTGTGTGCCATGCATCTTCTGGGGCTTGGTATACAAGTATACAAGATGGTGAGAGGCAGGCCATATTGGAGGGTTACTGGAAGCCCAGGCTCAGTTGCAGGGGCTGGGGAATGGCCCCACCCAAGCATTCTGCAAAGAAGAGGCAACTCCTCTTGGCTCAGCACCGACCCAGAGAGCCCACTCACAGGCACACAACCGGAAGAGGAGCCGAGCCTGCCAAGGTGTTTCTGGATCTTTGTGAAGAAACTTGCTCGTGGTCTAATCGGAGACTGTTGGCAGCCAAACCGTTCATTTGCTTGCTAATACAGCCCTTTGAAGACATAAGGAGCAGCTGCCACGGTGTAATGAAAGGTTCTGTTCCGGGCACCATGGGCTAGGAAGTTCAATGATGGGTTGGACAGCAGCCAGAGGAGGGAGCTCAGGCTGGGAAACGGCCCGGAATCTTTGCCATTTGAAGCTCGGATGAGGGGTCAGGGACGTTAAGCTTGGGGAAGAGACTACCTGAGAGCTTCCTTAAGTGTGTGGAAGCCCGACAGGTGGGAGAGGCTTGTATTGCTGGAACAGAGCACTGAGCCAGGAGTAGTGGCTGAGGCTGCAGAGGGATGTTTAGGTTTGATATTAGGAAAAAGTCCCCAAGAATCGGAGCTGCCCCAAAGAGAACAGAAGGGGCTACTTTGGGAGGATTGGGCTCCCTCTCGTTGGGCAGCAACAAGCAGACTGGAGGGATTATGTTCCTGAGGAAATTCTCCATCAGGCCCAGTTGGACCGGCTGGTTCTGAGGTGCCCTTCATCGCTGAGTTTCTAATGCCTCCGGGGCAGGGGCCATTCCTCCTTCCCCCCCCCCCCCCAGCTTGGCGTCATCTACAAATGGGGAAAGCAGAGCGCGTGCCCAGGCATGGTGGAAAGAGCTTTGGTGATTCACCACCTACTCTGTGCACCTACTAAGTGCTGGGAATACTGGCGCAGAAATAAAGTAGCGCCGGCCTTCGAGACTCCAAAGCTTCCATCCCATGAGGGAGTCACACACACGGATCAGGCTCTACAGACTACTCAATGGGGGCCGGGAATTTGGCGGGGGATGGGGGTGGGGGAGAGGAACACCAGTAATTTGGGCCAGAGGATCGGGAAAGGCTGCTGGCAGAAACGGTAATACGGTAATTAGTTTAATTCTGTCTTTACCCAAATTATTGACAAAGATGTTAAACGTCTTTGGGCTGAGCACAGATCCCTAAGGCGCTCTGCCAGGCGCCCCTCGATTTTCTAGCACATAAGCAGGTGATCCTCTGGCCTAGGGGACGCGGAGCCATCAAGGCCAGCGGGGCTCTCGCGGCCTCGCTCCTCCTCGGCCTGGCCTTTTAGCCCCTTATAGGCTGAGGCTGTACTTGGGTCTTTTCCAGTCGGAAGTTTGTCCTAGAAAGAAAAAACGGGAAGGCCAGGAGAGGGATACTCTGGGCCCTCGCCAGGAGGGGGCGCTCTCATATCCCATCTCCTTAACCCTTCCTGTCCTGTTCAGGATGGAGCAGAACCACGCAGCGCACCTGGGGCGAGCAGAGAGCAAAGTCCGCCTTCAGCTGGGGCTGTGGGCATCAACTAAGCAGCTCCCGTGCATTGGGCTTGGGCTGGTGATACTAGGTAAAAATGATACCGCTCCTTTTGTGTTGGGGGGATCAGAGACCTTGTTTGGGTCTGAGCTCCGATGAGACTGTGTTACTGGAGGGGAGTGGTCAGTGTCCTCTAAGACTTACTCCCCAGTCCCAGCCGTCCTCCCTTAGTTACACCTCCAGTTTTGCTTATGTTTTTTGGGGGACACACAGCCGGCCTGCGGTCAGACCTGGCACTGCTGGGAGTGGCCCTCCTGGAGAGCCTTAGAGCTCTGCCCTGGCCCTTCCTTTGATCCCGCCCTGGGACAATCCAGGGGCTGGGGAAGAGCGACCCTGCCGCCCCAGCCTGCGAATAAGCAAGAAGTCCCCAAATGCCATCTTCTGGGGTGATACAGGGTGACCAGGACTCACCATCTGGTCTGCCGCCCACCTCTCTTGTATATGGAGCCTCTTCCTATCAGAGCAAGGATTTCCTTCTTTCCTCTCCTTCCTTCCTTCCTTCCTTCCAACTGTGAGACCCTAGACAAGGTTCCTGACCTCAGAGTCATCTCAGATTCATAGATTTAAAGGTGGAGGCTGTCAAGTCCAACTTCATCATTTTGCACTTGAGGAAACTGAGTGTCAGAGAGGTTAAGTGACTTGGCCAAAGTCTCCCAGTCAGTCTAGGGTCCGGCTGCCTCTCAGCCTTCCTGAGAGCCGGGAGAATTGGGCTGACCTTGCCTGTGCGCTCTGGCCTTCTTTTCACTCATGTGGCCACAGTGGCTGCTCACCATGGTCAGACAAAGGCCAGAATCTGGTGAGGAGTGGGGCCTGGGAAGGCACAGCAGATGTGTGGAGAGTGGAGGCAAAGCAGCTGATTTGCACACAAACCCTTCAGCACTAGAAGAAGCCACAGGGATCTCTGGATGCTACTTAATGACATCCTCCCAGAAATCTTTCCCCTTCTTTGGCTTCTCCCTTGGATAGGGAGTATAGGGAGCTCCAGGCTGGGGAATGTCCCACCGAGTGTCCTCTGTTTCCCCCCCATCCCCTCCCCAGAAGCTCCTTCCTTTGGCCCAGGCTGCCACTCCTCAGACCCCCCCAGCCCAGGTTGCTCTTCCTCAGAGCCTCCCCCCACCCCAGGCTGCCCTCCTCAGACCCCCCCCTCCCCCGCCCAGGTTGCCCTCCTCAGAACTCCTCTTTCTCTCCAGGATGCTTCAATCCGTCCTGCCTCACAGGTTCATAACGAAGTGTCACCTTCAATTCATCACTCCTCCGCCCATTCCATGTCTAATTCTAGCATCCTGTCTCAGGAGCTGGAAGACCCGTTAGAGGCTGAGTCCAACTCTCCAGTTTTACAGATTGGCAGACTGAGGCTCAGAGGGTCTAAGGTCACCCAGGTAGTGGTCCTGTTCCCTTCCCACGTCTGCCCCAGAATCCCACTCGCTCCTCAGCTCTCTCCTGGCCTGGCCAGTTGAGGACCACAGTCTCCCAGGTGGTCTCCCTGCCTCAAGCTTGTGTCCTGCACCGTGTCGTCTGCTCAGCTTCCAGTTACCCTCCTAAGCCACACCCTGATCCAAAGTCCACCGTGGCTCACCTGGGCCTGATGCAGATGGTCAGTGGCAGCCACTGGGGCAGCAGGGACAGTGCTGGGTCTGGGGTCAGAGTGGCCCTCAGACGCTTCTCCTCCGGGTGGCTCTGGGCTGACAACTTTGCCTGTTTCCTCATCTCTACAAAAGGGATAATAACAGCAAACCCCCCAGCCCCCTTCTGTGAGGGCAGGCTTAGCCCAGTGCTGGACTGTGGTGGCCCTCGTCTCCCCTGCTTGGTTCCAGTCTACCTTCCAAATACTAGGCACAGAGTTCCCTTTCTTTCCCATGATGTTCCTGCCAGAACGAAGGTCTCACATGTTATCCACTGACAATTTCTAGCTACCAGTCTCCCCCAGGACTCCCTCATCATCTGAAAGGAGCCTTCCCCTTGCCCCCTCCCCCAACTGCCTCACATTTCCCTGTCCCCAGCAGAAAGGAAGCTGTGGCAGGGCAGGTGATGTTCTCATTTTTGTCTCTGTCTTTCTCAGTGTTTGGCACAGTGCTGTGCACCAGAGGATGTACAAAGAAGCCTGTGTTTAACTGAATTCATTTGGGTGGTGTAGATGCATGCTTTTTGCCTATACGTGGTCTGAGATGGTACATTCGAGGCCCAAAGGATGGTATGGTGCCCACAGGCATCAGTTATGACAGGAGCTGGCGTCTTTCTCCAGATGTCCATCTTACCAGGTTAGATGGGACACCAAACTCTCCAGACGGTCCTCAGGTGCCCGAGTGATCAGGGATTCCTGGGAGCAAACGCAGCCCTCCTGACCTCAAGTCTTTTCATGGTCTGACTTAAGCCTGCTTCTCTCCCAAACGAAGCCCCAGCCCCGTGCCTGCCTCATCCCTGGCAGTAACCCTCCCTGGAAGATTTGCACAGGCCCTGCCGAGCCCAGACTGTGACACGCGACTTCATTTATCCTGCGAGAGGCCCCTGCAGGTGCAAGACTTTTTTTTTTATGAGGAAAAAGCCTAGTATTTCAGCAGCAGCTCTGAGAGCCTTTCTTCTAGCATGTGTTTGGGCTGTTAACCCTGCTCTTCTCCCTGGGGACACTCGCTCTCTGGGAGGGGCCCCTGCAGCCCTGCAGAAGGACTTGGGAGGTAGGGTCTCTTCTCAAAGGTGAACTTTGTCCGGTTGAAGCAGGAGACTCAGTTTTGGGAACCGAGTCTCTCAGGGACAGGGCCATAGCTGGGAAATATAACACCTGGGGGGGCAGGCAGAGACCCCACCCTGCCCCAAGCTGCTGTTGGAGAGGCCGAGGCATTCCCCACCGCTGCTGCTGATTCCCAGGGGATGGGGCAGAAGGTTGGGGAGGGGAGGGGTATTGTGGGGATGACACAGGCCTGGAAGAGGCCTGCAAAGTCACAGAGAGGACTGTGCCCCTCCAGAGCCCTGGAGCTAAGCTCTTGTTGCCCCACACTAGGAATAGCTCTTCCCAATGACTAAATCTTGATGGGCTTTTCCATCTGCTTCTTCATCCTCTGTCCTGGCTTTGGGCATCTGGTCAGTCTGTAGGTCAGAGACCATTGGCCTTTCCCAGAAAGGGGAAACACAAAACAAAGGCTCTGTGAGAAGGACTCGGGAAACACTAGAGGGGGATTCTCCTACTCAGCAAAGAAACACAAAGGGAAATGTCTGGGGGGGGGCAGGCAGGGGCACAAGGAAAGCTAAGGGACCATCCTTCAGGGCTGAGGGAAAAGTGGTCAAGGGCCCTTCAAGTCCAAGCGAGGCTTGGGCAGAGCTGGAAGGTCAGAGACCTCTTCTGTCATTCAGAAGCTGCAGGGACCCTTGCGGCCCTTCTGGGCCCTCCTGCCAGGGACAGAGTCAGAGGTGCACCAGACTCTCAGGACTGGCTTCTCTGCAGAGAGATTTCTGCTCTGGGATGGCCAGTGACCTCTCTCTTGTGGGCTCCAAATCATTAGGAGCAGAGCCACAATGTGGGGCATTCAAAAGGCTCTCTCAAGTAAGGTATAGAACCTGGACATTGCTGTAGCCATTCTGCAGACGGTCAAAGGGAGGTTGGGAGACTGAGTCTTAGGAGCAGGAAGGGGCGCAGTTGGAACCTGAAGCAAAGGCTTCCAAGTTTTCAGAGCACAGTTCTAGCCGCTGCGGCCTCTGTCGGGAAGAGCCGCTCACTGGTGAGACGAGGGTACTGTGTCCAGGGCCCCTGTGGGACCCTGAACTGGGCCTGTTAGAGTCGGCCCTCTGCCTGCATGACTTGTGGGCACCATGGATCCCCCACACAGTAGGAAGAGGCATCTAAGCCAGGTTCTCCTGGGAGCCTGAGGGTCTCACACAGAGCACTCAGGACTCTGAAGGGGGCGCCTCCTATGTGCTGTGGATACCACCCCCTGAAAAATCACCCCTGAATGTGCCCAGAGAGTGAGGGGGTGAGGAGACCATGTGTGTGACTGATGGTGAACTTCAGGAGTAAGAAGGTGCACTCCTTGAGGCCAGGCACTCTTCGTTTGGATTCTCCAAGCCATGCACAATATTTATTGAGCTAAATTTGTTCAAGTGAAAGAATATCGTGAAAGATGCACATTTTCTTTCTTTGTTCTTTTTGCCTTTTGGAGGGGGGAGGGCAGGACAATTGGGGTTAAGTGGCTTCCCCAAGGTCACACGGCTAGTAAGTGTTAAGTGTCTGAGGCTGGACTTGAACTCAGGTCCTCCTGACTCCAGGGTTGGTACTCTATTCATTGCTCCACCTAGCCGCCCCCAAGATGCACATTTCCAATTCGATTTAATTTAACATACATTTATAAAGTGCCTATTACATGCCAGTCACATTATCTACAATGAATCTTTCCTGTATTTTGTTTGTACGTAAGTATTTTTGCATGCTGTCTCCCTCATTAGACTGGGAGCTCCCAGAGGGTAGCACCATCTCTTACCTTCTTTGTAACCCCAGGGTTTAGCCCAATGTCTAGAACACAGTAGGTGTTCTTCATACATGTTTGTGACTGACTGTTTCTCTCAGGAACCTTTGGAGGGTCTAGGGAGCAGTTCCCGAGGCATTTGAAAGAGTGAGTCCCCAGATAAAGGAATCAGGAATTTTGGACCTGGTCTCGAAATCCGGAGCATGAAACTTGCCACTCAGACCTGCTGAACTCAGCACTTTCACTTGAACTGTCTTGGGAGAGAAATTAATTTTAATTTAATTTAATTATTAAAAATAACTTGTAATATTTCCTTTTCTGTCAAAAAGAGCACTTGGAGAGGAGTCTGTTTCCTGCTAAGAATGTCAGAAGCATTTCAGCTCTGCTGGAGGACTCCACCAGACTAGGAAACCTGACTTCTGGTTAAGGATATAGCCAATCCAGCCTGGATGAGTTCTCTCCCTGGGGGAAAGAACCACCCTTGATGGCCCTTTGTTAGGGTTTACCTTGTGAAAACGAAACCAAACCAGAGAGAGGCTGGTCAGGGAACCCCAGATTGCCAGAGGGAGCTCAACCTTCAAGACCAGCTCTCTTCTCAACTGACACGTCCCCACAACCGTGTGGTAATTGGGAGGGATGGGGGATTTCTGGCCCCCCTCCTCATTCACTGTCCACCAATCAGGGTTGAGCTTCCTTTGTCAGAAGGTACACACCTGATCTAAGGTGTTTCAGAGTCTCCCTTTGAGTCTTTGGTTGCTTAGAGAATCAATGTATCGATTATTGGCTAGTCTACTTAAGAAATTGATTATTAATACCTGCAAACTCTCTCTCTCCTTCCTCCCTTCTCTCTCTCCCTCTCTCTGTCTCTCTGTGTCTCTCTGTCACTCTGTCTATCTCTCCCTCCTTCTCTCTCTCTCCTTCCCTCCCTCTCTCTCCCTCTCTCTGTCTCTCTGTGTCTCTCTCTGTCACTCTGTCTATCTCTCCCTTCTTCTCTCTCCCCCCTCTTCCCCCCTCTCTCTCCCTCCCTCTCTCTCTGTCTCTCTGTCTCTGTCTCTGTCTCTCTCTCTCTCTCTCTCTCTCTCTCTCTCTCTCTCTCTCTCAGTTTTATTCATCACACTTGGCAGGCACCTCAAGTGGATTCCTCCCTTGACTAGCTCTATGTGGGACCTCTAAAGAAACAGGCAAAAGCCATTCAGACAGGGAGTGACACAGTCTCTGTGGTTTGCCATCTTTCTTCTCTGCTTGGCTAGACTCTGGCCATGAAGCCCGAAGGTCCTGGTCTTGTCTGCTTGTCCCTGGCAGCTGTCCTCAGCTAGGCTCTTCATGTGGGGCTGGCTAGAAGCACAGAGCTGCAGCAGAGTAGCAATTTTCCCACTCCCACCCACCCTCATACCCCTCAGTGAGATCCAGGAACCATATCGAGAAGTCAATGCCCCACCTTTTATGATGCCAATGGCAGGAATTTTCATCTAAGGTTGAAGGGGAAGGCAGTGCCCCATGTGGCCAGTTGTGGTGTAACTATAAGGGGCACAAGGTCAGAATTAGGAAGCTTGAGAGAAGTGGCTCCTTCACTACCCTTCATGCACAGTTGGTGTCCATGTTCTTTGGTCCAATGTCCTTCCCATGATCTTGTGAACAACCCTGAAGACTCCAGGTGAGCCTTGGTGGTTCTTGGTGGACTCTTGGCTGTTGTCTTTCTTCTGTTGTGGGGGAGATGCTGCTGCTCTTAGGAGGTCCATGATCCTTCCCAGGACCAAGGAAGCCGTGTGGAGACCTTCACCTTGACAAGGCTCCACGCTGGCCTCAGAGCCAAAGTTCTCACAGCTCAAACATGGAGGCCTTTGCTTAATTAACGAGACAAATAGATTCTAAAATAACATTTTTCTGATAAAACATTCTATTTGCCCTCACTTTCTCCAGACTGAAGAATCAGTCCTGTTAATGAATTTGCTCCCAACAGCAGAGCAAAAGCTCCTCCTCTCAAACAATGCAGTGGGTGTGAATCACACAATTCACACCTGGGCTCCTTCTCATTTCTCTAATTAAGGGAAAGGGGCCTGTTCCTGGTTTGACACTTGTTCCATTTCTTTGGGATATGAAACGCTCTGGTGGGGGCTATTTTTAGGCCTTACTATTAACTTAATCTGTGCTGAGATCCTTGATATTTCTAAAACATTTGAAAACCCTGGCTGGAAAGTTTTATCTAAATGGTAAAAATGGGGCATACTCAGGTTCAAAACAGAGATTCCAAAGACTAAATACAGGTCTCAAACCAAAAGCAGAAAACCCATGCCCGTTTATCAAGTCCCTGCTTGGCCAGAGGCTGGGGTGGGGAGGGGCAGGGAGTCCCAGATGACTGGATGATGCAGTCTGGCCTCCAGGAGAGGCCTTGCATTCATGCCTCCATTTCAGAGCTGGAGACAACAATGCCAAGCATCCTATTTGACGGAAGGAGAGATCAGGGCCCAGTCAGGAACTGAGGCATCCATAGTCACACCAGGAGGAAGAAGTACAATTTGAATGTGAAGGGAGGCCCTTTTCTCCACACGTTTGCCCTTTGGGGCACCTGGAGCTTGTTGGGATGGACCAGGTTGGAGCCAGCTCTCACACGCTCCTCCTATGTATACGCAGGTGCTCTGTGCACAGACTGTGGCTGATCCAGGCCTCAGGCTGGCGTGAGCTTTTTTTCCTCCCTCTTGGGGGGAAGTGTGAGTGGTCAGTGAAGTCTGCAGCAGGTGGCAGATTGTGGGCAATGCCTGCAGCCAGGAATCTACTCCTGGCCACTGTCAGCTGCAGCATCACCCAAAGGCCTTTCTTTTGTCTGGCTGTCATTTCCCATCCTACCCCAAGCAGCCCCAACTAATGCTGAGAAAGCACTGATGCCAGCCGATATGTGTGTGCCACAAAGAAGTTTATAAGGTGCCCTGTAGAGGCCATATCATTGGAATCTCATGATAACCCTGTGAGGTAAGCATGACTGTTACCCCCAATGTACAGAGGAGTGTGCTAAGGCCAGAGACGTGACTCAGCCTGCCCAGAGTCTCAGTCTGGGCTAAGATCACTGGACACTGGTGACCCCACCTTCCTCTATCACAGGGCCTCCATCTCTGTCTCTCATGCTGGTGATGGATGGTCAAGGTGCAGAGCTAGACAGGTGAGGGTGGGGCAGGAGTGGGCACTGAAGCAGACACAGGCTTCCTGGGGAGCAGTGGGGGCCATTTTTCATAAATCCAAGGCCAGTTTTCAACTAGATAAACATTTTTGGGTTTTAAACTCTAAGGATTGTTCTTCATACTGCTGATCTGATACCTCTCTCTGCTTTCCTCCCTCTTTCCCTTCCCTTCCCTCTCTGCCTCCCTTTCTTTCTTTCTTCCTTCCTTCCTTTTCTCTCTGTCACTTCTCTCTCTCTGTCTCTGTCTCTGTCTCTGTCTCTTTCTGCACTTTCTCTCTTTCTGTCTCTTCTCTTCTCTCCTGTCTGTCTGTCTCTCCCTCTGTTTCTGTCTTTCTCTATCTCTCCTCTCTCTGTCTCTCTGTCTCTGTCTCTCTTCTGTCTCTGTCTCTCTGTCTCTGTCTCTCTCTTTCCATCCCTCTTGCTGACAGTAAGGAGGAAGCAGCAGAAGGGGGGATGTTTTCTTTTTTTGCTTCTGCCATTTTTCCAGGACAGCTGTGGCCTCCTGAATCATCATTCTCCTTCCAACAGCTCTCAAGGTCTGCTCTGCCTGCACCAACAGAGGGAGCAGATCCCCCTGAACGCAGGCAGCTTCAGGGGCGCTCACTGTACTGCTTCTTGTGGGAGATGGCCATGGCCTGTTGACTTTGGGCAGTGCCCATCTTCCCATTTTAATTTGATTTCTCAGGGCTGCTCTGAGTGAACCCAGGGTAGATTGTCAGTTCTGACAAAGGTGATTAGCAAAGCCCTGGCCAGAGCACTGGCCAGCCATTAGGTTTTAAACAACCTCCCCAATTTGGACTGATTTAATTTAACAGGGAGTCTGTGGGGATGGAGCTGGATTACAAATGGGGAGGGAGAGTGGGGCGAGGGAACTGGAAGCCGGAGCCGTGCAGGCCTTAGAGAGTCAGTCCCCTAAAAAGGGGAGGCAAGGAATGTGCTGGGTAACAGCCCTAGATGCCTCAGGGTAGGGAGGCCTGAGTTTTAGCAAAGGGACTCCTTTAGCCTTGTGACTATGGATAAAGCTCAACTTTCTCATCTGGAAAATGGGAAGAGTGTTGAGGAAAGTGGTTTGTAAAGTGTAGAAAGTCCCAGAAAGATCAGGAAATAGTCATGTTTGTATCATTTATCCATTCACCTGGCATTTAGTAAGGACTTACTGTGTGTCTTGGGCAGCCGGCCCTGGAGTCAGGAGGACCTGAGTTCAAATCTGACCTCAGATACTAATTGTGCGACCCTGGACAAGTCATTTGACCTTTTTTACCCCAGTTTCCTCATCTGTCAAATGAGCTGGAGTAGGAAATGGCCAACTATTCCAGGATCTTTGCAAAGAAAACCCCAAATGGGGTCACGAGGAGTTCCTGAAGCACTTACATGGCTGCACTTGCAAACACAGAATAGAAGCCCAAAGACCCAATGGTCCCAGAGCTTGCCTTAACAGAAGTCACAGAGTGTGTGATGGGCACAGAGAAGTGAGTAGAGACAAGCCTTAGGGCGCAGGCCCCGGGGGAGCTCAGGGTAAGCCTGGGCCGGGCCCTGCTCTCCTCCTGTAGTTAAGTCAGGTAAATGTCTGAGATAAAGCTCAGGCAAATCTCCCATAGGCAGGTAACAGGGTCCCCAGCTGTCCAGGCCCTCAGTGTCCAGTAGGGATGCTGGGATGAGACAGCTTTGGTTTCCTTTCTTAGCACATGCTTGAGATGCAAAAGTCTTGAGGAACCCCGTGAGCCAATGGTCATTCTGGTGTCACTCTCCCTCCTTCCCTCAGGGGCCTAAATAGTCTCCCCAAGACTTAGCATCCCACTGTGGTTTAGACCCCCTGTGCCCCTGCAGAAGGTGAGCCAGCTGCAAGACTGCTGACCAGGCCTATCCCCCTGCACTGGATTTGTCCTCAACCTCACTGACTGCTCTCCAAGCAAGACGCTGCATTGGAACCATATGGACAACCCTCTTCTTTTTTTCTGAGGGAGCCTTGCTGCACCATGAAATCTTATCTTGCTATAAGGTCTGATGCCTTGACTCCTGAAACTCAGGGTGCTCAAACTCTGGGTTACCCACGAAACAACACACAAAGCTGGCACCATCCACAGAATTCCTCTTCTCTGGCTCAAGGCTGGGTCACAAGTGCCCTGCCTTGGGCATACACGATGCCCTCCCCTAAGCAAGAGGTTAGGGCTCTGTGAGAACCATCCATGACCTGCCTTCTCCCTCTGTGTGTGGGAACATATGTCTACCTGCCACGTGCCTCTGCTATGAGTGGCCACTTCTGTTTCCAGAAAGGAACAAAAACAGGGGAAGAAGAAGTCTGGGAAAGACTTTGGCCAGTTATAGTGAGAAAAGTTGGGAAGCCCCTGGTCAAGAGAACAGAAGAAGGGATCACAGGTGCCTGGGAATCTCTGAAAGAGCTCTCTTATCCTAGGGAAATTCCTAATTAGTCCTTCTTTGCCCCCGGGGGTGGGGGAGATAAGAGAGACAGACAAAAGCAAACCTTTGTGGTGATTGTTGGGGGTGGTGTAGACACATTTTCTTTGGTTTCACTCCCCTCCTCTCCCCAGGTAGAACTCAGTAACCTCTGGTTGCCTGGCTCCCTGGCTCCCATCTCCCAAAGAAGCCTGCCTTTCCCTCACACCATGCTGCTTTCTCTCTTTATTTTCTACAGAAGCTCCTGTAATAAATGGGCTGGCAGAGAAAACGGATGTGACAAATCTGCCGGCAGAGACCTGGAGTTGCAGAAGTCATTGGTGTTGCCCCCCACCCTGGCCCCCACCCCAGGAAGACAAGGTCCCTCTGCTTCATGCTGAGAAGAGGCAGAGGGATCTGGTTCCGGGACTTGTGGGGGCCGTTGACTTCAGGACACTCCAGGCCCAGGACCTTGTGCTCCATCTGCCTTCTCATTTCAGCTGGGATGTGTTCTCAGCAAAGTCACTGTGGCCTAGAAGCTCCCTGAGGGCAGGTGCCAGCTTGTGTTTCATCTGTTACTTCCAGCTCTGGGTAAAGGACCCTGCACATAGGAGAGGCTTAATAAATGCTTGAAAAATTGAAAAAAGAAATCTTTCAGACTCCTCTTTGCTAGTGATCCCTCTCAGTGACCTCATACTTGTTTTTGATCAATCAATCAACAAATAATCATTAATTAAAGCCTTACTTCCAGGTGCTAGGTGGTTATGCAAAGAAAGAAACATCCCTCCTCCCCCAAAAGCCTCTGTTCTCAAGGACCTGACTTGGGAATGGGGAGACCTGGGACATGGGAATGGGAAGGGAATCCTGGAGTGCCGCGGAGGGGGTGGGTTGGGGTATTCTGTGTCTATCTTATATTGGCTCATTCGTGTTTGTCTCAGTTCCTCTCACAGTAGAATGTAAGCTCCTTGAGGGCTGCTGCAGTCTCTTTTCTGTCTGAACCCCCAGATCCTCCCATACTTTCAGCACAGAGCAGGTGTTTGCTGGCTTGAGTCAAACTGAATTTCTAGCAGTCAGCCCTTGGGCACCAAGTCACCTAACTAAGTCACGCTCCCTTGCAAACTGGCAACAGTCACACTTGTGTTCATTGGCTCCTCTGGGGCAAAGGAATCACTTTGCTGTCTTTGGACGCTCTCTGTCTGCTGCCCCACACCTCCTCTCTGGGACTAATTCACCACAGCCAGATCTGTATTTGCTCCGAATAAGGTTGGGGCCACATCTACCTTGATTCTCCAAGATGATAAGACAGGTGAAGACACTCGGATAGAACTGTCCCCTGATCATGCCATTCCTTTCTTCACCTTCACAAGCGGTGACTGGTCCTGGCAGCAAGATTCTAGTTAATGGCCTTCAGTCTAATGAACCACATTAAATAGGTCTGAGCCAGAATTTGGATTCTGGGCCAGCTCAGCCCAACAAAAACCCCATCCTCCAAAGCCAGACTCTGTGTAAAGCCCTGCACTTGGGTCTTGGAATGCGTAGTCTAAAATGGAACGCAGCTCCTGCCCTCAGAGAGCTTATGGTCTGCTGTGGGATCCAAGGTACAAGGTGATTTGAAGAGGAAGAGCTCTTTGGGAGCTTGGTGAAGCAAGCAGCCCCTGGCTGAGCCAGAAAGACAACAGATAAGCTGAGAGGGGCTGGACTGGGAAGGGGAGAGGCAGGAGGGAGGGAGAACAGTCAGAAAGCTGAGAGTGTGTCAGCCCCAGGGTTGGTTCAGGGAGCTGTAATGTGCCCTCTGAACACTAGGTGGCAGCATCCTCATGGTCATTACCATCATTGCTGTTAAGGTTTGGATGGACCAGTGGACAGAATGGCCACTTTGGGGACTTGAGTCTTCCAACACAAAACATGGGGCACCCTCCTTTGTTTGGAGTCTTCCCTGTTAAGGAGACAACTGCAGTTGGGCAAAGGCAGAGCCTCCCAGGTTCCATTGCCTGGGTCTGGAGGCTGTTGACGCTAGAATTTAATAAATCCAATTATTATGTTTTTCCAGCCCTGCTCGGACCCTGCATCTAATTTCTTTGAGTCTCCCTCGTGATCTGGACACTGTCCAGCACCCTCAGACGTGGCCGCAAGGCCAGCTGTGTTTGGTGCCCCCAGCCCTTCCCACCCCTGCTGCAGGCCTGATAAATCACAGACAGCCTTGTGAATAAAGCTTGAGCTAAGCCGATCTGTTTCTATTTCTATTGATCGGTCATCTCTCCCTAGCTGAATTTATATTTCATGCAGAGACGTTCCATTGACTCCCTGCCCCCTGGCCATTGATTTAATGTCATGTCATGTCCTGTAGTCCATTAACTGATTACATTTTTTTTTTTACAGGCCCCATTTGTTATAAATATTAGTTGGCTGGCGCCACCAAGCTTTCGTAAGTAACAGCATCTTGTTTGCCCTGACTCTTCGGTCATCTGCCTGTTGGCTAATAAGAGGTATCTCTTCTTAAAGCAGTACTCACTCATTGAAGTTCTGGAACCTCTGGGACTTTTGTTTGAGGCAAATCCATGAGTCAGTGTTTTCTATCCTTGCTTTGGTCTGCTCTGATCCCAGAAAGGGCCAGCAGACCAGCTGACGTGGCTTCCAGGGAAATCCTCCGGGTGTCTGTAAGAAGTCCCTTATGGTTTGACCCAGGATGAGAATCTCAGAATGGCTAGAGTATTATATTATCAGATTGGATTCTGGGATTCTAATCTGAGAGTGAGGAGGGTCCTCTGAGACATCTAGGTCAGCCTGCACCAGCTGCAATCACCCCACCCTGACCTTCCCAGCCTCTGCTGGAAGGGCTCCAGGGAAGGACAGCCTACCTTCTGTTTGGACAGCTCTGGTAACAGGTTTCTCTTGACACCAAACCCAAACCTGGCTCTTCACAACAACTACACATAGCTGCTAGGTCTGCTTGAGCCGACCAAGTCTGATCTCTTTTCCTTATGGCAGTTCTTCCCAGATTTGGGATAGCTCTTCTGTCCCCCCATGTCTTTTCCAGGCTAATGATCCCCAGTGCCTTCAGCCAATACCCACATACCATGATCTTGTGATGAAGATGAAGCACACACGGGAGAGGAAGGCACTGGAAGCTCTGATGACAGTTTTTACAGTGTCTCAAATCAGCCACATTGAGGAAATCCATTATTTTTGTCCATTTCTTGCCAATTGTCAGCCTGTGCATCTTGGTCAGAAATGCCCCCTCCCCCATCTCCCTCCTGTTCCGCTGAGAGCATCCTGGACTCCAGAGGCTTCATGGGCCACATCCTGATGCACGTCCTGAAGTTCTGTGACTGTTCTTACAAACTGCAGAGCCAAGTATCCCTAGGGAGATGCCAGGAATATTAGTACTTTGCCCCTGGGGAGAAGGAGCAGCATTGACTTGGAGATACCATGTGATAGGTACCTAGTAGGTGCTAGGGATCCTCAGGGTGCTACTTTCTGCTCTAGAAATCACCTTCTATGGACATGTCTTTTCCCTGTTCCATAGATTTGGCTCAAATTTTTCCTGACCAGTCAATTGACAAGCATTTTAAAAGTACCTACTTGGTGCTAGGTGCTGGGCTGCAGAGACCAAAAGAAATCAAGGTGGCAATGGGAACTTCAGGTCTCAGTGCATCCAAAAGGACCCATGAAATGCATGAACTAGTGGGCCATGTGCCCCAGGACTGAAGGAGTGGTCAGTGCCTATGGACCCTTGTAGCTGCCACTGGCCAGAAGACTATGCACACCTTCTCCTCATCTGCTTGTCTAACAAAATGGCGTAGGACATGATGAGGATGAAGGTTCTGGACGGTGTTTCTGGGCAATCATACAAAGCTCCTCTGCCATCTCCTCTCTCCCTTGGTAGCAGCTGGCTTTGCTTTCTTTCTTGGATTTTAAGTTTAGTTTGTTTTTCTATCTTAAAGACTGAAAATGCCTCAGGAAAGTTAATTCCATAAGGAATGTTTAGAAGACTTTGGTGAAGGGTCGGTCATTTGTGCTGAAATGGAGATAAGACATTGTATCAATAATGAGATATTCACAACACCCATGATGGTTATGAATATGTTGGTGTAGTTTTGGATCACAAAATA
>JAQQSW010001806.1:0-15914 GCA_028646575.1 Pseudocheirus occidentalis
TGAGAGGGGAAAGGGACTTAGATCTTCTCAGAGCTCCCTCTAATCACTCTACAGAGGTGACTTACTACTCTTCCTATTTATAAGGTCACTCCTGCCCCCTTTGGCTAAAGAGGACACTGAGGTTTGAATAGGTCAAGTCATTTCCTTCAGAATTCACAAAGAGCTGAGATTAAAATCTGAAATTCATGACTGCTGGCCTCAAATGCTATTCATTGTTTCTCTGGACAACTTTCTCTCTGATTTCTTCCCCTTGCCTAGTGTATCTCCATAAAAATCCCCTTTTCTCTTTAACCTTGTTGCTATCATTAATTGATTCTACATGCCCTGCTGGTCTTATCTTTTCTGTGACAGCCTTAACTGATATAGTATTGTAGCACAACCATGGACAGTATTGTCATTACCCACATCAAACTTCAAGAAACCCAAAGCCACTAAAGATGTTTATTGTTTTATTTTATTTTTCATTATTTTCTTTTTAAATTATTCTAGACTATTAAATTTTACTTAAGATTATCCTTAACAACACTTCATTATCCTACAAACTGAGTTAAAATATTTCCTTTTGTATTTATTATGCTTAATATGACTTCTTAGATAACTTGAAACAGCAACAAAACTCAGATTTTCTTTTTTAATGGACACCACCAATACATGTTTATTAAAATTAAGGCACCTAACTTTACTTTTCTTTTTTTATCAATTAGTAAACTAGTACACATTACTCTTAAAGGTACTAATTGCCTACTACTCTGTTCTATTGATTTGCTTAACTTCAGAGATTGTTCTAGGAGGTGTAACCATGAGCTACAGAGGGCAATTTTATGCTTAGTTAAAATAAAATTTAATATTAAAAATAACTTGATTAGAGTTTATATGAAGAGTTTATATTAGAGTTTTATGAATACACATGCATGTATGCATGCAGGAGAGGTTTCATTTTTACCATACAATGAATAGTTGCATGTGGACATTGGTATTAACCTGGCTATGATTTTCTTATTTTACCCAATCCTTACCTGCCAATAAGCACTGAATCTAATACATTTTCATTTTAGCTATATTTCCCATTGTTGTGCCATAAAGTCCTAGATCCCCAAATTTAAAAACTTCTTTGATCCTTCATGGGTTTTTAACCCAGCAGATGTCTGGGGAATTCCCATCCCCCAGGAGTTTGACACTGTGAGAGTTCAAGTGACCTCAGCAGCTGGTTCTCCCTCACCTACCCTCATCACAGCCCACAGCAGATGCCCATAACACTCTCTTTGTTTTGTGTCCTCAGTCCTAAACTCAAATAATTTCCCATCTAAATTTTTATGTTATAGAGCTATTTTGCCTACTTTGGAAAACTTTATCCTTATTACTCTTTAAATATTCATAATTACTACTGTATTGCCCAAATGAATTAAAAATATGAAAGCCAAATTATTGACCAACAAAAATGAAGAGAGTGGCAAGATTTTTTTAATATTTTAAAATACTTTTGGAATTATTATTGTATCAATACACCGATTATGAACTGAACTTATGTTTCTCAGAGAAAAGCCCCATTGATTTAAAAAGGTAGAAGCATTCTGAAGCCATTTGAGCAAATGTAGAACAGCTTTACCTTGCAAACTGATTCCTCATTTCCCATAATGCCCTAGGTAAATTAGGGCTCCACGGACGCTCTCTGGTATTTACCAGGAATATAGTAAAGGTTTCTAATCAGAAAAGCTGTATAGTGTTAAGTGGCAAGATGGTTAGACCTTGAGTCAGAAGAGACCTGGTTTCAAAGTTTGGTTTTGTTACTTTGGGCTAGTCACTTAATCTTTTGAATCTTATTTTTCTCATTGTGGAATGATAGTGATACTTTCAATATCTGAATTAGAGGGTTGTTGTGAGAATACTTTGTGAACATCTAAGTGTCATATTAATGAATTATTATTATCACTACCCAGGCAAAATGTATTCTTAGTCAGCCTATTCCTTGGAAATTATGATACTTTTTTCCTAGTCATGGATTTGAATTAGGTGGAAAAAACCAGAATTATAGTTCTAAATTCTAAGACTATGTACTGAGTGTAGTTTACAATATCTTGGACTTAAAGCTGGAACAGTCTTTAGAAGCCATCATTTTACAGATGAAGAAACTAAGGCACAGAGATGTTAAATGGCTTGAACAGAGCCACATAAAATAGTACATTTCTGAGTCAGAATTTGAACCCAGGTGTTCCTGACTCCAAAACCACTGCTTTCATCTCAAAGTCAAATACATGTAATATAGTAAATATAGTAATATAGTAAGATGTCACCAGTAAAATCTCAATCATGAATTAATTTTCCTTTTCATGTGGATCATCTCCTCCTTGTACAAAGTCCTATTCAATGCCTCAAAGGGAGCCTTGGTATTCCAAATGATGCCAGCAGAGCATAAGGTTTGGCTTGGTTCTTCCATGCTGGACAGGCTTCGAGTACCATGCATCCCTACAAATAGACAATGACTGCTTCCCAAAGATCAGGACAGCTAAGTGTAGAGTGGACAGTAGGCTAGACATTTGGTGATGAATTATTGGATCATAACCATCCATGAAATGAAGAAAAAACAATTTTTATATAGCTCTTAGTACAATGAAACCTTTTTTTCTGCTTCTGTAGGGAAGATGGAAGAACCAAGAGAAAGGGGGCAGAGAGTGCTATGAACTACAACTTTAGACCACTTACAAACATTAATTTGACCATCAAAACTCTAAAGATGAGGCAGAAGTAAAAGTTATGCTGAAGGAACTGAATTATAGCAAATCCTAAAAGTCTTGCTCCAGATGAAACTGGATTACAGCATGACGTACATGTTCTTCTTGGAGAGGCAAATAAATGAATTTATAGAGTTGGTTTCAGGGTATGCCCAAAGGTAGCAAAACCATTTATTTGTTGAGACATTTAGCCATCTTATTGCTCATTGTAAATGTATGAAAAAATACTCACAAAAATAATCACAGCAATATGCCAACCTCTGTTATACTTAATGAAAAGGTACAGAAGTTCTATAAGGAACTTGTTAAAAAAAACTCTCCAAATTAAATCAACATATACTTTGATATTCAGTGACTTTAATGCATTAGACACAGACAGTGAAAATTATGTTTGAAAATAGGACTCAGGAGTAAGAAATAAGAAATACCAAAAATTCAGTGATTATACAAAGGTCTTCCTCCTATACAACATTAGTACTTTGAGAAAAGAATTGAAATGTGCTAGATATTTCAATAACTTAATAAAATCACGAGAACTAATTTAATTATATTTTCAAGGACAAGAAATGACTTTTTATTGAACTGATAGTTATTCCTGCATCAGATGTCTGGGTGCAGTGAGATCACTGATTTATTAGAACAAAAATCAAAATTAGTACTAAGCTTAAAGAGAAAAAAAATTAAAAAGATATATTATTTAATTAAAACTCTGATATAATCAATTAAAACTAGTTATTGGAGGCCAAACATTAGAAAATAGAGGGTGGAAAAACCATTACTACTCAATAGTAACAATTTCATACTGAATGCTAACCAGTGTAAATCAATTGCCACAATGAGGAGATCCAAAACGCCTAAAAACCTCCGTAGTTAGCTAACACTTGACTTACTTGCCAAAAATAGAAATGAGGCAGCCAACAGCAACACTGGTTTAATGTATAAACTCATTTTAAAAACCACAGGATGTGCAACCATCAATGGGTTTCGATCTGTAACACACATCAGTGAGATCACAGATCCATTTTGGTATGCAGATATTCTTGCTATAAAATAGCACAATACATGTTAAAGCCAAGTGAAAATTATTTTGTCATTCTTCAATATCTAGGATTATCCATTCTTTTGTTTATTCATGCTAAAAATGGAAAGTTGGCTATCCTTTTAAAAATAAGCTTATATAGCATAATTTATCCAAATTTATCTGCTCTTGATCATTCTCATATCTTTGCCCAGAACCACAAATAGAATCATACCAGCTTATGGCTGTTCTCTATTGAGAGTTGCCATGGAATTTCAGATCTGCAATGAATCTGAAAGATCATATTTATGTAATGATTTTATTGTTTCCTTAAATTTTATTTATTTTATGATTAATTTTTCCTAACAACCTTCTGAGGAAAGTTCATATTCTCATAAAATATAATTATAATGTGAGGAAACTGAAGGTCAAATGAATTGGAAGACACAACTTGCAGCCCATTTCAGCACTCCCATCTCAGGACCCTGAACCGTATGTCTTATAGGTTTAGCAATTCTTTTTTTTTTTTTTTTGCTTTTTGGAGGGCAGTTGGGGTTAATTGACTTGCCCAAGGTCACACGGCTAGTTTTTTGTGTTAAGTGTCTGAGGCCAGATTTGAACTCAGGTACTCCTGACTCCAGGGCCGGTGCTCTATTCACTGTGCCACCTAGCCACCCCTATAGGTTTAGCAATTCTAAAGGTATGACCAAGTCACACAGAGAATGAAAAGTTGGCAGTTAATTGTTGATTTTGTCCTATGGAGATTTTCTGTTCTACAGTTATGGCCAACTACCATAGAGTATTTCCCATTGGAGTGGTCAGTTTTTTAGGGACAAGTTCAAAGTATTGGGGCCAAGGTAATAGAAATAGCCTGACAAAAACAAAAAGTTCTATCTGGTCCTCTGGTACTATAGGAATTTTCTAAGACCATTCCATGAAGCCATTCCAATACTGGTCCAACCACTGGTGATCAGTGGTCTGTCTGGGATCTCTTCAGTACTTCATTTCATTTAGTTATTGACCAGAATGGAATTATAGGGTTATAATGGATGTGAATGAGTACATTTGTAAGTTGACGATTGGTTTTCCATAGCAAGGGAAAACAAGAGTAACATGAATATTTTAAAATTATGAAAAATTATAAAACTATTCATTTTAGTCTCCTAGTTCACTAAACCTTTTTAGTATCAAAAAACCCAATGTATTCGATGTTGGCCTCACCTGTAGATATTTCTAAGTTACCAGGTGTCTAATAGAGAGCAGAAAGAAAGGAGAATGGGAAAAGTCTTGGATGTTTTTTAAACAATTGGAAAAGCACGGGATACAATAAATATTAATTATTAATTTATGTCCCTAAACTTTGAGTGATGGCAGCTACATGGATCAAAGGATAGAGCCCTGAACATGGAGTCAGGAAAACCTGAGTCCAAATTCAGCCTCAGGCACTTACTAGCTGTGTGACCCTGGGCAAGTCTCAACCCCCATTTGTCTTAATTGACTGGAGAAGGAAATGGCAAACTACTCCAGTATCTTTTCCAAGGAAACCCTCGGGATAGTACTGGTGTCCTATATAGCCCATGGGATCATAAAAATCAGACATTACTGAATGACTCAACAATAATAACAACAAACTCTGAGTAGTGAGATGCAATCAACAGAAAGTGCCAAGTTCATAGCTAAATGTGTTCTTTTTTTTTAAAGTGTACTGAATATTTTTTCAACTAATTCCATAAGATTTTGCTCATACAAATCTTGCTGTAATAGAAAGAACTGGAAAGCTCATATAAATTTTTTTGTAAATGCCAACCTATACACACACGCATATGGATAGATACCTAGATATAATAAGTATCTACAGACATATTTCAATGTATTGAGTACTTACATATATACATATTTCAACATATTATACATATTTTTAAATTCCACTTAACACTTTTATCCCCAAAGTCTGCATTTTAAAGAAGAAAGGAGGTTTGCGTTCTTAGACTTCTACATCACCTCCTGAGCTTTTTACAACTTGCAATTCCATTGATAAAAAGCTGTTACGTGATGTGATTTTTGTCTACTTTGTTACTTAGGGGCTAAGACTGGGACTGTCCCACAATTCCATCCCCAAAAGAAAAAAGCAGCACCCTGATGACCTCCTCGTCTACTTTTTTTTTTTTACTCGTCTACTACTCTTTATAGTTCATTGTGGAACATTCTTTTCTTTATGAGCTGTGTGCTATAAAGAAGGTGTATAGAATGATGTTTAATGTGTTGTGGAGAGAAAAAATTATTACATTATATATGATGCAGTCATATAATAAAAGAACTGAAAACTTGTGTTTGCCCTTATAGGAGATGCAGTCATATAATAGAGAGCCTTACAGCTAGGGTTTACTGTACTTTGAGAATTAATCACATAAACTATAAATTGGGTTCAACAGGCTGGCTGGGTAAATAGGCGCAGCTAATGAGGACACTATGAGATCTCATAAGAGAGCTGACTGCCCCGGGACAAATATGCCATGGCGCACCTGATGGAAAACTAGGAGACATCAAAGCGTAAAGGATTAGCGCTCTCACAGTGTAGAGAAATGGCCAGGGGGGGAGATTCACCAACTTATTACCCACATCCAAGCTAATCCTGTTATCTGCAAAATATAACTGTGTTCAGGAACTGCCACCACCTAAACTTGCAGAAGGATAATTTGGTGTTTACATGGACAAAAGTGCAGGGAATTTTCATCGGGATAAAAAAAAGTGATGAATGCTTTTAAATTTCTCTGTTTGCAAATGTGCACCAATTCCTGTGTATTTGCTCATGTATACACATAATACATATCACTAGCTCTAGAGGTGGCCAAGAGAAATGAGGAGAGAATAACTGTGCATTTATTTTTTTAAATACTTTGAGTTTCCAAAGTTCCTGCTTTATATTGGGAGCCTAAAGTAAAGAATTATCCTTTAATTTCTGTTCTTTTCTTTTTTAAAGATGTTATTGATGTATTCCTTTTTTTTAAACCACAATCTTTTCTGGAAACATTCGTTTCTTATCTGACCAGATAAAACAATTTGCCAAAAATAATGACAATGATATTGAATTATACATGTGAAATTGTGTAAAAAAATTTTTTCCATATCAGCCATGTTGCAAAAGAAAACACACACATAAGCAAGAAAAATAAAGTTTAAAGAATGTTTCAATATGCAAAAAAAGAAAATGTATGCAACATTCTGCAGTCACAGTCCCCCACCTCTCTGCTGAATCTAAGCTATTTTGAAATAAGCTGTTTATCCTCTTCAAAGCATGAATCCAAATGCTGTATTTTAAAGGTAAAATCCATAAGAAAGTTACAGAATTCAGGAAGAACCCATTCTGATCAACACACCACATCTACAGCTCCTCTCTCCTCTCCCTGGGCAATCTAAGGAAATTGATTGCTCAGATAGACCCACCTGATCCCAACAGATGATCCCTGCAGGGGAAAAGGAGAAAGCTCCCGGAGGTCCTGGACAATCTGCCTTGGGGAGAAAATGGCTTCTCTGGCAGAGATTTCATGTTCAGTTTGGGCTTGTTTATGCAAGCAAGAATCACACTAGTTGGAAATCACCTGCAATTTATCTCTGAGCACCTGGAAGACTTAGTGTCCTAGTGATCAGAGCCAGCAGTCTATGGAAAGGAAAGCATCTGAGTTCTGAAGCTGTTTCTTGCCACTAAATGTCCTTAACACCCTTTGGGCAGTAACTCAGTACCTCTGCCTCAGTGGCTTCCTTTGTGCAATAAATTAATGATATGCACCTTGGGCAGGGTTGGAGGTGGGGAGGCAATGTGGGTGAACCCAAGAGGAAATTCAGGAATTCTAAATTTGGTAAAGTCACTAACTATGGGTAAGAGGGGGGGGGGAGGTGAGAGGGAGGAGGAGGGAGGGAGGCAGAAGAGGATGATGCCTTCAAAGGCCAAGAGTTGTCCTTTATGGAAGACAAGACAGAAAGAATGTCAAAACGGTCAGGGACCTGGGAGCCCAACTTGTTCCAACACTTCATTTTGCAGGTGAGAAAACTGAGGCCCAGAGAGGCCTCAAAAAGCCTTTCCTAAGGGGGCAAGAGCTGGAACTAGGACCCAAAGTTCCCGGACTCCTAGTTTAGTGCTCTGGTCTTCACATCACAGTGTCTCTTTACGGCCTGGGAAGTATGCAGAGCACTGTTATTTGGATCCACAAGATAGTCATCCTGAAGTTTCTAAAATAAATTGAGGGCAGATTAGGGATTCCCACAGGCTGCTGAGGTTCTCTATGACTGAGCGAGGGGAATGTGGGGCTGCCACAAAAACTGTTCATGCAATAGTAAATGAACCTATCAATGGGAATCCTATTCTTAGGGTATAGACAATATTCTTCCTCCTGCGACGTCATGTGGAGGCTAAGTAAGCTGTTTCTTGGACAAGTCTGATGTACTTATTCCAGTACCCTGACTCAGATCATGTACTGGTATTGTATGACCATATCCTGTATACTTATTGAATAGTGAAAAAAGGGCTGGTTAACCAGAACTAGGCCAACGAGGTGGCATAGTGGACAGAATTCCAGACTTAGAATTAAGTGGATGAGTTTGAATTCTGCCTCAGACACCAGTTAACTGTGTAATCTTGAGTAAGTCACTTTACCTTTCCAGCCTTAGTTTCCTCATCTGTAAAATGGTGATAATAAGAGTTCCTACCTTCCAGGGCTGCTGAGGGGATCAAATGAAATAATACATGTAAGAATTTTGCAAACTTTAAATCACAGTCATCATTATTATACAAAATATGTGGGGGCAACTCAATCTCTCTCACTTTTCATCTCTGTCTCTCTGTCTCTGTCTGCCTCTCTGTAACTCCCTCTGTCTGTCTGTCTGTCTCTGACTCTCTCTGTGTGTCTGTCTCTCTGTTTCTCTCTCTCTGTCTCTCTCATTACCCTTAGTTTGACTTTTCACAACGGCAATGGACACTGAATTGTCTGAAAGAGTTTCTTGGATAGTTGGGTTCCTGTACCTGAGACAAGCAAAATGATGAGAGAGAGGATGGAGGCAGGCTCTTGAAGTAATTCTGATGCCCTCTGCTCTTACTGGCCTGGCCCCAGGAAAGTTAGGTTGATTGTTCAGGTTGCTACAAGTATCAATCTTAATCTTGTGACTTGTAGTCCCTTTCTTTTGATCTTAACCTTTAGCACATACTATCTCTTTGAACAATGGTGGTTTTTTTTTTAGATGAATCTTTTCAGAAACAACAATGACTTTTACACTAATTTTTTAAAACTTCTTTCCTACCATCAGGACAACAAAAGGAAACAAATAAGAGAAGAAGCATGATTGCTCCCTTCATAGAGCCTTCAAGATGTAATCTAAGTTCGAATTTGGGTAAGTCTGTAAAAAGTAAAGAAAGAATATTTTTTTAAAAGTGTATTTGTCTTTCCAGAAAAACTTTATAGGAAAATAAAAGAACAGCATTAATTAAATATTTCCTCATCATGAATACCCTCAAAAACAACAACAAAAAATTTGTTGAATTCTAGATTTTACTTCTGGGGAAACCAAATTCAGTTCTTTTTTCCTCAGAGGGGACATAGTGTTTTATTGTGTGCCATGGAGAAGAGCCTTCACCTTCAGCCTGCTCACCTCTTTCTCAGGCTAATTATTACTGAACTATCTCCCCCTTGAAGAAGGTCCCCTATCTCCCCTGGTTGAATAGGATGGCCTGCTTGAGGAAACCCTCAGGTTTGTTTTTGTTTTTCATCTGAAAAGCACCAAGTTTTTAATAGATGAAAAGCACCTTCATTTTGTAGAAAACAACAACAAAAAAAACATTGTTTTTTGTCTTTTCTTCCCCTGGGGGTGATTTAAAATCCCAGTCTATTACAAGCTGTGTAGTCATAAGCCAATCATTTTACTTGGGAGTGTAAGATCATAGCTTTAGAGCTGGATAGGACTTTTCAGGCCATCTAATCCAATTCCTTCACTTAAATGAGGAAATGGAGGTCCAGAGGAGTTAAACACCTTGTCCAAGGTCACATAGATTGTAAGTGGAGGGGCAGCTAGGTGGCACAATAAATAGAGCACTGGCCCTGAAGTCAGGAGGTCCTGAGCTCAAATCCAGACTCAGACACTTAACACTTACTAACTGTGTGATCTTGGGTAAGTCACTTAACCCCAATTGCCCTGCCTTTCCCCCTCCAAAAAAGCAAAAAAAAAAAAGTAAGTGGTAAAAATTATGGTGAGAATCTGCCAGAATGCAAGAAACAAAACAAAACAAAAACGAAACACACTCAGAACTATATATCCACAAGTAGAATAGATTGCTCCCTGAGCCTAGTCAGGGAGACCCGAATTCAAAGTTGGCCACACATACTTACTAGCTGTGTGACCTTGGGCAAGTCATTTAACCTCTGTTTGCCTCGGTTTCCTCATTTGTTAAAATGGGGATAATAAGAACACCTTCCTCCCAGAGTTGTTACAAAGATCACATTAGATAATAATTTTATGGCACTTAGCATAGTGCCTGATGCATGTTACATACATTTGTTTCTCCAGTTCATTTTCCAGTTGAAGAAACTGAGGAAAATGGGCTTAAGTGGCTGGTGAAGGATCACATAACTAGTAAGTGTTGAGGCCAGATTTGAGCTCAGGTCTTCCTGACTCTGGGCCCAGAGCTCCATCCACTGTCCTACATTGCTGCCCTCAATACATGTTAAGTGCTATACAAATGTGAGCTAGTTTTTACTATTTTCAGTAAAATATCTTCTAACTATAACATACCATGGCTTCCTCCCTCTGTACCTCTCTTTTTCTTTCTTTCTTTCTTTCTTTCTTTCTTTCTTTCTTTCTTTCTTTCTTTCTTTCTTTCTTTCTTTCTTTCTTTCTGTCTATTCTACTTTACATAAAGGATTTGAGGGGGAGAGATCAGTCAGAAGCAAACACTTTGAAAAGGGTCAGAGCAAAAGGAAAAAAACAGAAGAAATGGAGGGGCAGGCTAGGATAGAGGGAAATATAGTCTTTTGCAATATGACTACTATGGGAATGTTTGCATAACTACACATGTATGACCTATATTGAATTGCTTCTCTTCCCAGTGAGGGTGAGTGAGAAGAGAAGGAGGGTGAGAATCTGGCACTCAAAGTTTTAAAAACAAATGTTAAAAATTGCTGTTACATATAACCGGGAAACAAGATACATAGGCCATGGGGTATAGAAGTCCATCTTGCACTACAAGAAAGCAAGGGGGAAGGGGGGAAGAGGAGAGACGGCGGTACATAAGAGAGGGAAGGGGTAAATAGTAGGCTTGCCATCTTGGGGTGGGGGCAGGAGAAAGAAGGGGAGAAAATTTAGAACTCAAAATCTTGTGGAAATGAATGTTGAGAACTAAAAATAAATAAATAAATTATGGAGAAAAAAAATATGAGAACCTGGTAGTCAGCTACTGGTCACTACATGCTTTGTAGGGATAGGGATGATTCCTGAAAAGAGTACTCCTGTGCTTAACTCACTCCCATCCAATCAGTCCACTCTGTAGCTGATAGAATATTTCTGAAAAATGTTGCCCTAAGAGTAGCAAAAGGCAAAAAATCAGTATAAATAGAATGAACACGGGAAAGAAAGAAGAGGAGGAAAGATCAGCAACAAGTAAGACACACACATAGGAATTCTGTACAAAGTGGGAAGCACTTTGTTCTGTGAGTCAGGAGAGCTGGAGTTTAGGTGCAGCTCATCCACTAACTAGATGTGTTACTACAGGTAGATCATTTTGTTCTGGCTTGATCATGTATAAAAGGAGCAGATCACACTAGATTACTTTAGTCCCTTTCAATTCAGATAGTTTAAGATTCCATGTGGGCCAATCCAGGCTGATAAAAGGCCAATTCTCCTTGCAGGGTAGGGATTGCTTTCAATCAGTTCTGGCTTGCATTCTCTCTCAGAACAATTTATGACCATTAAACACCTTTGGGGGGCTTGGAGCAATTCATCTTAGGACTTCCTTTTCAAGAAAGATAGTTCGGGGTATCCTATCTGAAGCTATCATTATTGCTATTTTTGGAACTGTTAGGAAATGTTTATCAGTTCAAATCTTCCTAGTGAATGGGGTAACATCCTGAGAGTAATTTCAGCACTTATAGGAGCCTCATTAATTCTTTCAGGCCACCAGAATTCCATTTCATGCTCTAATACAGTGTCATGCACCCTGTGGCCACTTGGTAAATGTTTGATGATGTCAACAGACAAAAATATGTTGTTGAGGACAAAAGCTGAAGACATCATTTTGGGCCCTGAAGGATTCTGCTGAGATAGATGAGGATATAAACCAAGGGTTCTTAACCTGGGGTCCGTGAACTTGTGTGTATGTATGTAGGCTTAATAACTTGATAACTCTATCACAATATAATTGGCTTCCTTTGCAATCCTATGTATTTTATTTTATGCATTTAAAAACATTATTATGAGAAGGGGTCCATAGGCTTCACTACACTGCCTAAGTGACACAATGAAGGTTAAGAATCCCTATAGCAAACTCACTGAAAGACTCAGTGCTACCCACTTGCATATTTCATTATCCCAATACCAGCCTTGATACTATGAACGTATCTAAACCGAGGGGAGACTAGGAATTCCCAAAGGCTGTTGAGGTTCTCTATAACTGAGCAAGGGGAATGTGGGACTGCCCTGAAAACTGTTCATGTAATAGGCAAGTGAACCTATCAATGGGAATTCTAGTCTTAGTGTATACACAATATTGTTCCCACTACAGAGCCATGGGGGGGCTAAATATCCTTATCCCTTTAATTTCACTTGATCAGTAAACCTTCCTCCTTCAAATAATTTTGTGGTAGGATGAAAGGAAAAAAAAACAACAAACAACCTACATGATTGAGGTGATGGGTCCCATCTGGTACACTGAAGAATTGCATCAGAAATCTCTGCCAAAAAACTATTTTCTTCTGGAAGGGAACACCCTTTTGCGCTTTGTAATTCATGGGTGGACCACAAGAAAGTAAAAACAGCTAATGTCTATGGAACTTTGCCACTTACACATAGCAACGGCCTTGTTTTCAGATACAAAAATCATTATTTATTTTTTTTTTTGATCCCTAAAGTGCAATTTTTATGCTAGGGGGAATTTTCTACTATCTCAGAGACACAAGGCCAAAATTTCAAGGTGGCTTTAATCCAGCCGCTAAACTTAGAACAACAAAGTTGTGCACGCCATTTCAACAGTCTCCTCACCCTCTCTCCTACCCTCAAACTGATTTTGGCGGGTGCTAGCTAGAGGAGTGAAAGAAGTCCCAGGCCTTGAGTTGTGTGCTCAAAGGACATCAGGAAAAGAATGCCCATTCCTGTGCTCAAAATTTGTCCTGGCCCGGAAATGTCTTGAATAGAAAATGAGAGGCCTACAAATACACTACATGTCTTAGTCCCTTTCAGCATGACGGAACAAGCTTTTGTCAGGCTACCAGGGGAAATGGTTCTGTTCTCAGCTCCAGCAGTGGCTGGCCTTGTGACCTTCAGTCAGCCTCAGTGTTTCAATCAGAAACAAAAAAGACAGCATCTGTCCTATGGTCTCCCATAATGAGGTTCAAAAACAGCAGAAAATAGGAGAGGAAGAGAAAAGCAAAAAATGATAATAGGGCATTTTATATTGCCAGCTACCTGTTAAAGTTGATGCAAAGTTGTCCTCAAGAAGAGTGTGGGGAAAAAAAAACTTTTAGAATCAACTGACCAGAATTTTAGGAAAGAAAGAGTAAGCAAGATGTGGCTTAAAAAAATTTTTTTGAAAGAAATAAGAGGATTCCAATAAATGAAAATTGGAGCATACTCCAATAAGGAGCTGTTATATTATTGATTGTGAAGGTCTTTATAATGTTTGGGACTGGAAAGAGAAATGTAAATATAAATCCTGAGTATTGACTCTCAGAATTTAATCCTCTTGTATATAAAAGTGATCTGAAAATTACAAAATGCAGGACAAATATGACTTTTTTTTTCATTCATTCTGGGCTGAGTTCCAGCTGTTCTCCTATTGATGGAAAGGTTATCCAGCAATTCACCATCCGGTTTTTGTCTCATGGATTTAGGTAAATATTAGATAGAATTCTGTGTCCAACAGGACTTATACTATCCCCAAAGTTAATTATAAAATGCTCTTTTCTGAAGATCTTTTAAGCAAAGAAGAAACTCATTCCTTTAAGTGGTTAGGTAAGCCCCTAAAAAGAAACTAATTGTGCACATATCTGCCTCACTTAAATCCAATTCAGGAACAAGTCAAGACATCACTCTTGTGATGTCATTGGTCCTCTTTGAGAACAAAGGATGAACAACAATAACATCTTATACCCCTTTCTAGAATGTAATCTTCTTGAAGACAGGGTTTGAGTCCCCACCGCAATCCCTTATATTCCCCAGTCCTAGCATGGTGTCTTGCTTGTAGTAGGCACTTAAATAAATAGCTGGGGAATTAATGAATAACTCCATGAGTTCCATTCCACAGTAGGAATTCATAGGAAGTGAGTGTAGAAGGAGAAAGGAACAGGGTTAGCACATTGTCCCCATAAAAGAATGTTGCCCAAGGCAGGGAAGTCCTATGAAACAAATTATCTTCCTGATATCACCTGCTCCCTTTTGTAGTATACTCACCCAGAGAAATTTCATGCTGACTCCCCAGCCTAGACACTATTGGTATGAATTGTTTCCTCCTCCTACCATGTCTTTAAAATTTGGGCATTCTGATAAACTCTGGTTTGACACAGTCTGATTTCCCGTTTACTTTCCCTGATGGTAGTTTTATCCATACCCTCTTAAACCTTAGGGTTCTTCCCTGGTTCCCAATAACTTCCCATATTCATTAATAGCAGATCATCTCATCCCTGTATGTAACAGTATGGGCTGTTAACCTGGGGTCAATAAACTTTAAAAAAAATTGATAACTGTCTTTCAATATGTGGTTTCCTTTATAATGCTAAGTATTTTTTGCTAATTATGCATCTAAAATATTATTCTGAAAAGAGGTCCATAAACTTCAACAGATTGCCAAAGGGATACACCATGCATGAAAGCACACACACACCCACACACCCACACCCACACACACACACACATGTAAATTAAGAATTCTTTTCTAAAAAATTCAATACACAGGATCCCTGCATTGCTGGACCTTATTTTGTCAATGAGGTTTTAAATTTTTCTCCACCAGAGTGTACTCCCTGCTGCTCCCTACTCAACCATTCTAGACTTTTTTTTTTTCAGTAGTTCACTCCTATGTGTTAGTCAGAAAAGTATTCTTAATATCTAACACTTTCTTTGTTCTTAATAGAGACAGGGGATTACTGATTCTGTCTCTGTCAACACATTACTTGTATGACCATGAGCAACCTTAGTTTCCTCAGCTATAAATAAAAATGGTGAAGAAAGGTTGAGCTAGGTTCTTAATCTTTTTTGGGTCATGGACCCCTTCGACAATTAAAAAAAAGTTCACAAATCTCAAGTTAAGAACTCTTGGAATACATGATCTCTAAGTTCTCTCACATCTCTAAGTCTAGCAACTTACAATCTCTAGGTCATAACCATTCATATGAAAGGCTAACAGATCACACATTTCCTGAGGCCCTAGTAAAAGGAAGCACTATCAAACCATAAGCATGGAGAAATATGATATTTTTGATAAGGACCAAGAGTAGTATGTGATAAGGATAACAAATTATTATTTATTAGAGAGAAGAAGCCCATTTTCTTTGCTTCTGCCCTACTTTGAGAAGGATTTTCATATGGATGTTCTACCCTCTTTTGCCTGAGGCTAGAGATAATAGAAATCAATGACAGGATCATACAGTCACAGATGTATATATGGAAGTAATCTTAAAGGTTATTTATTTCAACTCCCTCATTTTACAAATGAGGAAACTGAGGTCCAGAGAGAAGTGACTCAATCGAGGTCACAGAGGTAACAAGTGACAGACGGGCCCCCAGGTTCTTTGGCTTCAAATAGAGCACCGTTTTCATTGTATCTAACTGCTTCTTTTTTTTTAATTTAGTTTTTATTTGTTTTCTTGTTTACATTATTCATTTTCTTTACATTTTTTGAATTACACATTTTCTCCCCGTCTTGCTCCTGCCCCAACCCTATAACAGCAATCCCACTGTAAAGCCCCTCCCCTGCT
>JAQQSW010001807.1:0-15913 GCA_028646575.1 Pseudocheirus occidentalis
GCTGTTCATTGCTGTGCTTACAGTTCCTTCAGTCCTACTCAGGGAACGTGTGATTCTCCACGGTTCTCTCTCACACTTATTTCTGAAATGCATGCATATATGCATACATACATGCATATATACATACATGCATATATACATACATGCATGCATACGTATGTGTATGCCTGTGTGTATCTGAGGCAAATTTATAAAAATAAAAGCTACTTCCTAATTGAAAAAATGGTCAAAGGAGGTAAAGAAGTTTTCAGTAAACAAAATCAAAGCTATCTATAGTTATATGCAATATACTGTTCTAAATCATTAAAGATTAGAGAAATGCACATCAAAACAACTCATAAATTGCACCTCATATTACTGAGAAATGGTATGCTAGAAGGAATGAGGGAAAGTATGTACACTAATAAAATGTTGGTGTAATTGTAATCCAGATCAACCATTCTGTAAAACAATTTGCAACTATGCTCAAAGGGTTACTAAACTATGCATACCCTTAAGCCTAACTATATCAATACTATGTCTGTACCCCAAAGAGATCAGAGAAAAAGAAAAAGGACTCATATCTAAAAACATTTACAGCAGCTCTTTATGTGGTGGTAAAGAATTGAACATTGATGGGATTCTCATTAATTGGGCAATGGCTGAACAAATTGTGACATGTGATTGTGATGTAGCACTGTTGTGCTTGAAGAAATGACAAGAGGATGGTTTCAGCAAAGAAAAGGGGAAAAAAAAACATGGTGACACCCATTTGTATTGTTGTAAAGTGAAGTGAGAAAAACCTGGAGGACACTGTGCACAGCAACAATATTGCAATGATGATCAACTATGAAAGACTTGGCAGCTCTGATCAATACAATGATTCAAGAGAATTAGAAAAGAGTCAGAATGGAAAAAAATGTTATCCACCTCCTGGGATAGAACTGATGAACTAGTGGTGGGAAAGCTGCAGCCTCAAGGCCACATGTGGCCCTGTAGGTTCTCAACTGCAGTCCTTTGACTGAATCCAAACTTCACACAACTGATCCCCCCAATAAAAAGGATTTTTATTTATATATATATATATATTTATATATAATATTATATTTGTATACATATTTTATATATATAATATTTATATATAACTCGGATTAAGTAAAAGAGCTGCAACTGAGAACCTAAAAGACCACATATGTCCACAGGTTTCCTTCCTCTGTAGTGAACTCTGAGTAAAAATTGAAGCATAATTTTCACTTTAGTGTTTTTAACCTTTTTGAGACTTATATGATTTCATATATGCAATGGGAGAGAGGGATTATTTGGAATTTACATTTAAAAATTAATAATAATAAATTCAGGAAAAATGAGCAGGTAGGGCATTTTAGGTGGTAAGGATGACTTGTGGAGGAGGGGCTAAGTGTAAATCCTGACAGGAACACATTTTAATTGCATTATCATGGGTGGATCAGTTGAATTATCTGTTCCCTCTAGGCATCATTTCATCTCTTTAAAATCGTAGATTATAGATGGGGTACTAATATGTTTAACTAGAGAAAGCAAGGCACTACTAGTTCACCTCATTATTGGCATCACACATAAGGACAAAAAAAAGGAAGTGTTTACGGATGGAGGATGGGGATGTAAGAATGGAAAGAGATAATCTAGAGATAATATATACCAGTCTATTAATCTTTTAAAGGAGAAAAAAAATGATGACCAAAGGCATGAAGGGCATGTCCAAGGAAATGAACTTAGGTCAGACAAAATATAGTATTTACAGTGCTTTTAAAATCTTGAAGCACTTTATATAAATGGTAGCTATTATTATTAATTATTGAAACTGGACTTAAATTCAGGTCTCCCGTCTCATATCTAGTGCTCTTTCTTGTAAAAAAAAAAAATCTGCCTCTCTGAGGTTTTGGCTTATGTGATGTTTTGCAGACATGATATGGGTATCTCCACCCTGCTGGCTTCCTAGAACTTCCACTCATTTTCCCAGAAGGGAAAAACCAAAGCATTTGTCCCACCTCACTTTCGTTTCCCTAACCATTCACTTCTCTTGGAATGCCCTTCCCTCTCCCTCATCTCAGTTCCTACTTTCCTGTTTCTTTTCTCCTTTCCTCATATACAATTCATCTTTCAAGTCCTAGATTCAGAAAATGATCTTTCCTTCCTTTGAATTTTTATACCACTCTACCCATTATGAATAACACAGACTTAAAGACTGTTAGTTTTGGTGTGGCTAGGTGGTGCAGTGAATAAATAGAGCAACGGCCCTGGAGTCAGGAGGATCTGAGTTCAAATCTGTCCTCAGATACTTGACACACTTACTAGTCGTGTGACTTTGGGCAAGTCACTTAACCCCAATTGCCCTTCAAAAAGAAAAATAAAAGATAGTCTTGGAAATGGCCTTAGAAAATTTCCACAATTTTATATTTTATACATGTAGAATATTTGGCACAGTTCATGGCACTGGCTTGCCCAAGTCCACCCACAGTGTGTCTGTGTGGGGAATAGGATCTCCTGATTCCTAGTTTAAGAATCTTTCCATCAAACCATCTTTTCATCAGACCAAAATCTTTCCATCAAACACATCACCTATTTCGCATTCAGGTTTTTTTTTTATTTTTAAGAATCTTATCTCCCAAATTAGACTAGCACTCCTATGAGACCAGGGACCTATCTTTGTATTCCCCCATAGTTCTGTATAACACACAGGTGCTCAGTAAACATGTATTCAGTGAATAAGTGATCTTTAAATCATAAGGCTCTAAATGGAGTTTTCACATTTCTTGGGATCTCTTATTCAATCAGTAATCACTTGGCTCCCTTGGGGGCTGATGCTATCTCTTGGTATTGTAGGGTAGCAGGCTGACAAAGGGATGGATGGTGAAGTAGCTTCATTAAGAAGGATGGATGTAAAACGGCAGCAAGTCTTTGCTGAGCTTTTGAAAGTGAAACAGGATAATTGCCGCAGTTACAATGAGGCTGATCAAGCTGAGAGAAACAAGTTTCCAATTGTTCCAATCAGTCCTAATCCGGCAGAGTTATTAGCAGTGCTCTACCCCTGGTGTGACTACATCTGCTAACTCGAGATAATGATTTATATCACAGTTTATGAAGGTTCCAATTTGTCCTAATTCAATAAATGAAAACCAGCAGACATGCATCAGACTATATGACCTAAAGCCTCCTTCTATTCTCCTTCTCCTGGGACTCAGGATGGGTCTATCAAATAGTGTTCTCTGCAGTCAGAAACTAAAGCCGGACAAGGAATGGGTATAAGGGAGGCAATTGTGAGTATCCAACAGGTTTCTCACACTATAAGAATCCAGAGTAATTTGAAAGTAACTGACGGGAAGCCAGGGAAGTGATGTACAACTGGGAAACAATGTGGGTCTTCTAGATGATTCAGGGGTCAATGAATCTTCAGAATCCTCAGCGTGCCTTTTCTGTGCTCCTTTAAACGCACAGTACTCTCACCTCTGCTCATGTGGTGTTATATGAAGAACTCTTTATTTACTCAAAGGAAATAGGAGTTTGAAACCTGACTTAGATACTTACAAATTGTATGACAAGTCAGAATCAATATCCCCGTTTTCTCCTCTGTAAAATGAGGGTAATGGTACTTACATTGCCTTACTTCACAAGATAATTGTGAGAAAAAAAAAGTTTCTAAAACTTAAAGTGCTATAGAAATAACATCTCTATTAATAAAAAACAAATATACTACTACTACTACTACTACTACTACTACTATTACTACTGCTATTACTACTACTACTACCACCATCACCATCACCATCACCACCATCACCACCACTACTACTACTACTACTACTACTACTACTACTACTACTATTACAATTACTGCTTCCAATAATAATCTTTTGCTTTCCTAGAAAGTACTGTTCATCACTGTTAAAAGAGTGGTTTAGCCATACTGTTCTTTCCCTTGGGAATTTGCATTATCTTTGGAGACTAAAAAACTTTAACTCCATGAAAGTGAATTTAGACAGTAATAAACATATTAAGGGGAGATAGAAGGACAGGAGAGACAGAGAGACTTACCTGGGAACCCTGAAATTACACAAAAAAGCCACTTCTATGTATGCAAGAGGCCAGTTGTGATTGGTAATCTGTGCTCTATCCCCTTCTCCAATCCAGAGACAAACTGAGGCCTGGGAAGTACTTTGCTTTAGAAAGGTCAAGGTTATCCACTGTAGAAAGTGGAGTCTCCTTACCAAGATGCAAGGATTATATAAATATATCTACAAACTGCTGTTTACAGATATATAAACCTAAACAATTGGACAAGTATTAATTGATCATGGATAAAATGATCAATATAATAAAAATGAAAATGCTACTTAAATTATTTTGCATATTCATTGATATACCAGATAAAACCACCAAGGCTTACTTTTCATAACAAGAAATAATGAAATTGACATGGTAGTGGAAATAAAATCTCAGGGGAATTAATGAGAAAAAAAAGTTGGAACAAAAGGAACCTAGCAACATTAGATCTCAAAGGATTCTACCAAGAACTCTCACAACAATGTGGTATTGGTATTAAAAAAATGAAACAAAACAACAGAGGGAGTGGCTAGGTGGTGCAGAGAATAGAGCACAGGTACTGGAGTCTGGAGGACCTGAGTTCAAATCCAGCCTCGGACATTTAACACTTAACTAGCCCTGTGACCTTGGCCAAGTCACTTAACCCCAATTGCCCTGACTTCCCCCCTCCAAAAACAAAAACAAAACAGAATTATCTATCAACAGAACAGTTTAGTTATACAATACAGCAAATTATTTTATTAGTCCAGTGTCTAAAATAAAATACAATAAAGACCTGAGTTACTGGGTAAGGACTCATTGCTAGACAAAAACTGCTGAGAAAATTGGACAGGTGTATAGGATTTAGATTTAGAAGAATATGTCATAATTTACACAAAGATAATCTCCACATAGTTAAATACAGTTACTTTTTAGGTGATAAATACTACATTAAGAAGGTATCTTAATGTATAAGAACTTCCATTATTCTCTCATCCACATCCAGAAATTCATGCTTTTGATGAATTTAGTGAAAAGAGGGAAGAAGAGGCTTTGGAAGACAGGATCCAATCCAATAAGATGCAATTTAATAGGAATAAATGTAAAGATGTACACACTGATTGAAAAGATCAGTTTCACAAGTATAAAATTTCAGGAGCATAGCTATAGAAATAACTGAAGATCTGAAGTTTGGATTATAAGGGAACAACAAGTATAATAACAGTCCATAGGAGAAAGAGACAGAGAGACAGAGACACAGAGAGAGAGACAGAGAGAGAAACAGAGAGAGATAGAGACAGAGAATGGGAGAGAGAGGAGGAGGAGGAGGAAATTCATTGCAGTGGTTTTTCCCCAATTACCTGCTTCTCTTTTAATCTTAGCTTTTTGTAGAATTGTTTAGAAAAAATCATTTTAATCGTATGTAATTAGCTTATGTAATCAATTTAATTTTATGTAATCAATATTGGCAATTTTTTTTGGTCCTCTATATCCTTTGTTTTTCTGTATACTCTAGCCCAATCAATTCGACAGGAAATTTCTTTCTAACTCCTCTAATTTACATATATGTATTTGTGTTTTCATGCACACTCTATACATATATATGTATATACACACATATATGTATATATGCATATTCGTGCACATGTGTATGTATATATGTATGTGTGTGTGTGTGTGTGTGTGTATATACTTTTATACCTAAGTCACACAATCACTCGGAGTTTATCTTGTTAAATGGTATAAGATTTTGGTTCAAATCTGGTTTCACCAGACTGTTTTCCACTTTTCCCAACAGTTATTATAGAATACTTAATTCACACCCTAGTGCTTGGGGTATTTGAGTTTACTGAGCACTAGGCTATGAGGTTATTTGCACCTCTTTATAGGGTACCTAATCTCTTCCAATGATTTTGTGGGTCAGTCATTTGTCAGTCATTTCCAACTCTTTATGACCCCATTTGCAATTTTCTTGGCCAAGATAGTAGTTTTCCATTTCCTTTTCGAGCTCATTTTACAGATGACTAACTGAAGCAAACAGACATAAGTGACATGCCCAGGGTCACACAGATAATAAGTGTCTGATGTCAGATTTGAACTCAGGAAAATGAGTCTTTCTGACTCCAGACGCTGTACTATTTCCATTGCTTCACTGCTGCCTTTCAGTGATTGTCTCTTCTACTTTTTAAATTATCATTCTGCTATCACTGTTTTATGATATGACACTTTCTAGGCCCCCCTCCTTTCCATTTTTTATTTTCTTGTTTCAAGGGAATCGTTTTTATATATAACTTGTACTGAATAGGGTTAATCAATTAATCAATCAGCAAATATTTGTTAAATATCTTCTATGTGTCAAGAACTCTGTTAAGAACTGATTGTATTCATTCCTGAAATTTTATGACTTTGTGAGATTTCTAAAATTCTCTAGAATTTCTGTGTTTTTCTATTCCTGACTGGATAGACTGTCAATCAGAATCAGATCATGGAGTTCTAGTGGCAAGTGGGTCATTGTATTTTCCTGTCCACATAATTATGACAATTTTAGAATAATCCTTCATTCTGGTGTTGAATGGACAATCAAATAAAATCCCTATGTTTTGAATTCCTTTTTCCACTTCCTGTAAAATGAAAAAGAGAAGATAGAGTCTCAGATCCCTGAGGGGAATACTAGACTAGCAAATTAGAAAGCCTCATCATCCTTCTCCTAAAGTATAACAAAATGCCCCAAGGTCAATGAGTGAGCAGTAGTTTATGGAGATCCCCATCTTAGTACTTACTATACTCTAAATACCTATGGGAAATGGCTTATACTCTAAAGTCTACTTATCTCACAGTCATATTTGTGTATGTGTCAACTGTTGTTTCTTTCCGCCTCAGTAAATGACATAATTGTAGTAATAATAATATAAAAAACAACAACTAAAATATAGCCTTTCCTATGTGCAAGTTTGCGTGTGAAGTGCTTTACAATGATTATCTTATCTGATGCCCAAAACAACCTTAGAAGGTAGATGCTGTTTTACAGATGAAGAGACTGAGAAAAACATAGGTTAAGTTACTTGACCAATATTGCACAGCTATTAAGCAGCTGAGGATGGATTTGAACTCACATCTTTTTTATTCTAGGTCTAATGTTCTTCCACTGCACCATCTGGCTTCTCTTTAGAACATGTCCTTTTCAGGATTTTCATTCAAACTTTTTTTGAATGTGGTCTTTCTCATTCCCTAATAGAAACATAGAAAAATTACTAATTAAAGTCATGCTGCTAGTTGGTGCCAATGAATCGAAAGTAGAAAAATGTATGAACTTAGGTTACCAGTCATATCAGAAAATATATGATAAACTTCCAAGGACGTCTTAGATGATAAGACTTAAATTAGTATTTGAAAGAGATTTGCACCTATTTAATAAAGCAATACCCATTCCACATATAAATACAAATATGAAAGAATGCATATATGTCTATGTTGTCATACAGATACGCATTCATACATGCATATATACATATTCACCTATCTGCAAGGGAAAACTTTTATTCTTTATTACTTTAGAGTTCAGAATTAGAACTAGTTAGAGGAGCTTGCAGAAAGGTAGACTTATTCTCAATATAAGGCAGACCTTCCTAATAATTCCAGCTATCAAATAATGAATTGAGTTTCAGCAAAGTAGCAAAGCCCTTGTTACTGGAAGTCTTCATGCAGATGCTAAATGATCACCTAAAGGATATAGTACAGAGGAGATTTCTGCCGTGGGTAGGAGTTTAGGCCACATGGCTTCTATGTTCACTTTCAAGTCTGAGATTCAAGGCTTCAGTCTTGAGACTTCCTGATTTCCCTGGCTGTGGTTTGGCTAAAGGAAGTTGTGCTAAATGCACATCTGTTCACATTGGCAATGCAAAGGACCATGGGGTGTATTTGTATGGGCAACATAGCCGACTTCACAGCAGTAGGAGAAAAAGAAATCAGGCCAGAAAGTTCCTCTGTGTTTGGTGGACCAAATTAATTGGGAGCTTTCCAGTTGGAGCTTGGCTTGGCACAGGCAACTTGGGGGAAGGAGGAGTGACAAGGGGTAGGTTCAATGGAACTACCTTTGCCAAGTTTCTCTCTTTTTTATCCTGTTGCTTCAAAGCTCACATTGTAAATAGTTTAGAAGAGCCATAGGATTAGAGCTGGAAGAGATACAAAAAATAATCCAGTTCAACCTTATGATTTTAGAAAGGAGGAAACTGAGGTTCAGAAGGGGGAAGGAACTTCCCCAAAGTCACCTACAACTAAGTGACAGATTTAGGTTTTGTACAAAGGTTTTCTTATTCCGAATTCATGACCCTTACTACCATAACAAGTCCCATAGTGTAGAAAGGGGCTTAATACTTCCAATCATAACCACTGGGCTGGTGCACATATCTTGTGCTTTTCTTCAGTTTCCCTTTTTCCCCGTGCCTTCCAACAAGGTCATGTGACATAGTGGAAAAAGCATGGCATTTGAAGACAGAGAAACTGGACTAAAATCTTGACTATTCTTGCTTTATACTTATGTGATCCTGAGTAGGTCACTGATCCTCTCTGATGAATATTATGTGTGTGTGTACATATATACATATACATGTACACATAGTGATACATATACATAGACAAACACAAATGGAATTAGATGCAGAGGATCTCAAAGGTCCCTTCCAGGTCTAAATCCTAGAATTATGAACAACTTCTCTATGGAACTTATGAGCATACCAGATAGATAAAGTGAAAGAGATAGACAGAGAGAGAGAATATATTCTTTATGTAAAAAATGCTAACTGTCCCCAGCTTGCAAATATTAGTGAAAGGAGATATGGAATGACCCTAATGAATGTAATTTTGCTTAGCTCTGAAACATTCCGATGTTGGATTACAGAAACATATTGGAATGAGGGAGCCAAAACGCCTTGGGTTCTGCTAGAACGACTGGGGCTTACACCTGTAGGTCTCAGAACTGGCTGACAGAAGAGGTAAGACAGCCAGGACAAAGATTTCCAGCTGGGTAAATGCAGCCTTGATGATTATAGTTGAAAATAAGACCTCTTTTCTTTCTGCCCTGGAACCCACTATAGGGAGGGTGTCTCAAGGTATTGGGAAGCTTCTGGCATTTGAGAGGCTGAGGCACACAGGTGTTGCAGTTTAGTTGTTGAGGGGTAAATAATTCTCTTTGCATCTATCACCAATGAGGAAGCAGCTGATGGGGAAAGTGATTAACTAGAATTTGAGGGGAGGGTGGATTGGTGTTTTCCACCAATAGTCCTTTTGCAGCTGAATGGAGTAAGGTAAAAAAATAAAGAGCTTGACAATGTAGAGGGTTGGAAAGTCAATGGTTGAAGTTAGCTGTTTAACGCTTGGAATATGACATTTGAGTGAGTGTACAGATAGGAGGAACTGGAAGCAATGGTTATAGGAGGGAATTTGTATTATATGAAAGAAGAATTGAGGTGACATGACAGTGTAATATTAATTGTTTTCAAGCATTGGAAGCATTTTCATATAGAAGGGGAACTGAAACTTCTGTTTAGCTCATATAGAAGCATAAGTCAAAGGTAGAAAGAAATAGAACTAAATTCAATATAGGGGAGACTTCCTAATACAACTGTCTAACTAATGAATAGCATCTTTCAGAAGTGTTGAGTTCCCTATCACTGTAGGTCTTCAAGGTGAGGCTACATGAATATCTGTTTGATATGCCATAGAAAGCTTTCCTGATTATCTATGACTTGAAAAACTTGAACCCTGGGGTCTCTTCCAACTATGACGGCAATGAAAAAACACATAATTCAGGGGAATATGGCGATATGAATTCATTAACTGGCTTTGACACTCCCCAGGGTTAGAGAGGGATTGGGGTGGGGAAGGTTACAGTAAAGAAAAGAATCCTTGAAAATTATTTAGTCCAGCCCCCTCATGTTACAGATAAGGAAACTATGGGCCATAAAGGTAACCTGGTATAGACAGAAGCAAAACTTACGTTTCCATGAAGTTTATTTGAATTCAGATCTAAAGTGGTAGATTGAAAAGATTCACAAATGACAAGATAAAAGGGAAGAAGTAAGCCAATAATTTCCAATACAAAAACTTCAGTGTATTACTCACACTGAAATGTCATGACAGACAATAGCATCACCATTTGGACACCTTTCCCTCTACACACACACACACACACACACACACACACACACACACACACACACACATACTTTTTGTTAACTGCAAATGTTTTAATAGATAAGCACCATCTCCTTTCACTGGCCCAAATATCTCCTAAAATTATAATTCTTTGTCTTTCTGTGTCTTTGTGTTTTTGTCTGTTTCTCTGTCTCTGTTTCTCTCTGTGCTCAAACTCCATATCAAACTGCAAGTGTTTTTAGCATAATACAGGCCAATATTCAAAACATTATATATTCAGTGTATGACAATAGGGGAGATGCAAAAACAAGAGCTATTAAAAATTTATTACTATCATCTGTTCAATTTTTATTTTATTTTATTTACAACTCTTTATACCACAACACAGAGGAACAAGAAGAAATGTGGAGGTCACACTCTGGCATACACCTGGAGCTTTTTGTATTGTTTCTCCCTTTCTCTCCTTCCCTTCCTGTCTAGTTCCTTCATGTCTTCTAGGTAAAAGGAGAATAAGCCCAGAAGGATGATTAAAAAGTCTTAAATGGAGTTTGTGGGAACCTATCAAAGTAGACAGCACCCGTAAACCAAAGAGTACATACATCCATGTAGATCAGGAAGAAAGGTTTTACATAAAGCAGACCATAGGACTTGGATATCCTGGGGAGGGAATCATCAGTAGACTACATATGGGTAATTAGGAATTTCAGTGGCCTAGCAGGGTTACATAAGAAGTAATAGAGAAAGAGTATTTCCTGAGCCCACCAATATCTGACTAATTTTCCCTGTGAGGTAGAGTGGTGCTGAGTCACCAAACCCTCCCATCTACCCTGGGTGGGGGCCTGCTACTGATTTCCTCCTCTGTTCCTGACTCTATAATTTGACCCATGACAGATAGTTAAGATTTTTTCTACTACTGCCAGATGTTAAAGACTATCTTAAGATCAAGCCTGGCAATATCATATAGGACAGCATCTGTTACTTAAAGCCGATATCTCCATGCAGAAACAGATCAACAGACTCAGAAGGATTAAAGCTTTAACTTTTACTGTATATTTTACAGTCTGAAATGGCAGGCAATGATGTAAATGGAGTTGGGTGGTGGTTTCATTTGTTTTTATTTTAAATATATTTCTCCACCCATTTTTCTGCCACTACAGGTAAAACTGGAGTCAGTAATCGAAAACTGGGCTGCTGAAACCAATTGAAAAAGTCATTAGGTAGCAGTGGTGTAAAAGGCCTTCCACACGATGAACTCTGATGTCGGTCTCATTGATTCACTTTCTTCCTAGCACGCACATGCCATTGGTCCTGCTAGCTGTCTGGGAGTCGGCATTCTGAAGATCCATTGGTTTCAGTCGGGCATGGAAGAACCAGCCACCTGTTAAATTTAGATTTCTTGAATCTGCCAACAGTCTGACACAATGATAAACAGCCACCGTTTTTAGAAAAGGTTGGGAAAGCTCAGTCATTCACTGTTAATTGCTTTATGGTACTGAACCATAAAAATGGCCAAGACTCAATCCTCAGCAATCACCCAGTCATGCAGGGATAGGCACCCATCCCTGTGACATCAAGGTCTTTTCATCATTCTCCAGATTGTGGACCAAATTGTCATCTTCAGCAATAAAGTCTGTGAAGTGTCACAACCAACCTTGAGATACCAAGGATCCAGTGGAAAGGTCTTAGAGGATTTCTATTTCCCAGAAGCCAAATGGTCAAACACTGGAAATTAAAGAGTTTTAACCCAACTGTAAAGTGATTTGATAGATGTTTTAGGAGAGAACAAATCCTAATTATAAATTACTTTTTGGATGATAAATACACAAAATATTAATAAGTTACATCATTTACTTCTGGAATTGAATGCCATGGAGGACAACCACCAAGCTCTCCCACAAACTATCTTTTGATATTACAGCATCTCAGATTTGGAAAGGAACTCAGGGATTACCCAGACCAACATGTACTTGAACAAGAATCCCTTCAATGACATGAAAATAATCATTCAGCCACCATGTGTATACTTCCAGGAACTGGACTAACTGAGGAGACTGTACTACTTTATAAAGTCTCTAACATTGGAAAGTGTCACCAAGTCTGCATATACTCTCCATATACTATTCTGCATTGGGTAGAGAAATGTGGAAAGAAGAAACAGGGAAAGGTGATATAGTTACTAAAGAGTCATAAAGGCTGGGGACCAAGACAGGGTCATGCTGATGACAGGGTTCAGGTGAAGCAGAGTCAAAAACTGTTCATAGTTAAGAGAAGGGCTGGAGTTATAGGTGTACTTAAGTCATGTGGCTCATTCCAGTGTAGCTCTCAGGAAAGAGTTAGATTGCCACTTGATATCTAGCTTGGATACATAAGAGAGGAGAAAGCCAGAGTCTTGAGTCAGCCTTATATTTAGTTCAAAGAAGTCAGAAAATTAAAAACAGAGCAGAAAAGAGAAATGAACCAGGTGCATGGCATGGAATGGAACACTCAACTACAAGATTATTTGCTAAAGGTTACAGAAAAAGCACATTCAGTTTGATCTGGTCAATGTCAGATCTTCTGAGCTAATCTACTATCAATAGAACCATTTGTGACCATTGATGATATAAACTATCAATCCAAAGTTGATCCAACATTGATGCTTGAAATTTCCTAGCTGAAATGTAATTCAGAAATCATTCAACATGCTCATTTTATAGATAACAAAACTGAAGCCAACAAAGAGCAAGGGAATTGCCTAAAAGATCAAGTGACTAATATCAATATCAACTGCTGAAACTGTAGCATGATGCATTATACCATGTTGTGTTAGAAAAATGGTTTTTAATTTATTTTAAAGAATTTTAAGCTACTAATTTTTTTACAAAGAAATCAAAGTCACTCTTGTCCTAAGCAGGACAATCCAAAGACAAGAATAGTAAGTAGGAAAAGGTAATTTTTACTGAAAAAAGTCATTTTTTCTCTATTCAAGTCTCTATCAAATTGTTGGCAAAATTTCAGCTGATCCTGTGCATTTTGATAGACCCAAGAATCTTCATCAGACTGTAGAATAGCCACCCAAAATATATATTTTGAGATTTAGTTTCACATCATTTGATTTCCATTAAGGAAATTTCCAACTCTCATAAATTTATGGATATAGAGGCAAAAACAATTGTTCTAGAATTACAGAAATTGGCAAATGGAGATGAAATATTGCAACATAGCCTTGCTCTAAGTCATACATCACTAAAGGTTAAGAAATTTATACAAGAGATGAAGATAAACATGCTTCAATGGTCTAATAACTCAATTGATTTAAATTCCATTGCTAGATTTGGAGAAAAAAAATGAGCTATTCATGAAAGATATGATTGACATCCAAATATTTTACTGGTCCAAATTTAGCATCATAAATGCAAAAGCTGAAATGAGTTGAAGACTCTCTAATCCAACTTCCTCATATTTCTGATGAAGAAAAGGAGGCCCTGGGGCAGCTAGGTGACTACAGTGAATAGAGCACTGGTCCTAGGGTCAGGAGGACCTGAGTTCAAATCCGGCCTCAGGTACTTAACACTTACTAACCACATGACCTTGGGCAAGTCACTTAATCCCAACTGCCCTGCCTTTCCCCCTCCACAAAAAAAGAGAAAAAGAACCAAAAAGACTCCCAAAAAGGCAAGGAGGCCCAGGGAAACAAAAAGTGACTTACCCATGATCACATGGGTAGCATGCATTAGAAGGAGGATAGAAACCTAGGACAACCATTCTGTTTCCACTACATTATTCCATCACATAGTGATGGAGAATTTCCAGATGACGAATGAAATATGTGCAAAATCTTGGGAACACAATGCTAATTTTTCTAAAACAAGTGACTCTGGCAAAAGGAGAACATCTTAATTCTGTCCATTTTTTTATTTAAAAGGTAATGAGGTTGATTCATGTCAATAAATTTAATAACCTTTCCTCATCCCAAATAAGTCACACAGTAGAATATTCTAACATTGTAGGTACTGATTTCTCTCTCCCACTGTAGTCACCCTGTACTCTGTATTCCAACTTCCTATGTTGGAAGACCCCTTTAAACTCTAACCCTCTATGAATCCGTTGCCTTCTGGTCAGTGTTATTCCATTGCACACCTAGTGACTTAATTTTCAGAAAACTTAACTCAATCATAAAACAATATACTTGTCAGTTCACACCCATAGAGCATCCTCAGAAATGGAAAGCCTTTTTGGCACTTCTTTCACAGTCCTTCTTGCTTTTTTGTCTATATCACCTTGGCAGTCCTGTGGACAATTTTAGAAGTGTGCCCAAGCAATGCAGGATATTTAATTCCCCTTCTGTCTACCTCACCAGTCACCCAGGTCAGAGACTTTGCAGAGCCCCTACAATTAAGGCAGATAAATAAAATCACATTGCTCATAATTACCTGGGACAATTCTGTGTAATTAGATGTTAAGTGTGGTATCCCCTCTCCTTTATAGCCCCAGATAAATACCTGCACCTCTATCTAGAAAGGAGATTAGTTGGAAATGTAACTGCTTTGTTGCTCACAATGTAATTAAATGCCATTAAAAAGCCACTAATTAGATCGTAAGTTTTAAATAAGTTGCCCTAATTACCTTTGGTACACGGTGCACTGAGTTGGGAGGGCAAGTCCTTCAGAGCCAAGGAAACTTGGCTTCACCACTGAGATTTCTACTGTGAGCTGGGACTAGGGCCTTCTTTTCTTAGTCAATGAGATGTAAAGGGAGAGATCAGGTGGAAGAGGGAACTGAGAGGAGTGAGAAACTTGCATCCTTAACCAGTGATTTTGGCCTTAAGTCACTCCTACAAGACATGTGTGTGATTATAAACACTGGGGAAAGGGTATGGGATGACAGGATGGTACCAGAATTTTAAAGCATATACAAAACACATATAATTTAAACTATTTCTGAACCAGTTATATCAGTAAGAGGGGGTGGGGATAGGGGGTGGGTGGGAAGGGCATACCCTGATTGAGAAGAGAGGCATTTAAGAATCTTCAGTTTAGGGGAGGCTAGGTGGCATAGTGAATAAATAGAGCACCAGCTCTGGAGTCAGGAGGACCTGAGTTCAAATCCAGACTCAGATACTTAATACTTAGTAGCTGTGTGACCTTGGACAAGTCAGTTACCCCCAATTGCCCTGCCTTCCCCCTTCTAAATATAAAAAAAAAATCTTCAGTTTCCTCAAATACTACAGTCACTTATGTTATAGGGATGAAATGCACTGGTACTTTACTTTTAGATCTCTCTTTAAGTTTACAGAGTATGTTCCCCCAAAATGGAAATATGACATAGGTAGTACATTTCTGGGGGGTGGGCTGATGTCTAATAATTTCATCTGCATAAGAAACAAGCAGTGAGCAAACTTCTGCCAATGCAAATTCTCAACTGCTCAGCAACACGTGGCATTAGAGGATTTTCTGGAGCAGTGAGAGGTGGAAGGAAGGAAGGAAGGAAGGAAGGAAGGAAGGAAGGAAGGAAGGAAGGAAGGAAGGAAGGAAGGAAGGAAGGAATGATTCAGTATCATATATCTCTCTAGAAAGGAGCTTACTCAATGTGTCATCAGGAAGACTTCAATGTAAATGTTCTATTAACTACAAAAGCTGATTCTCAAAGCAAGTTTTATCTCTGTCTTCTACATGAAGGAAGAAATATGAAGGGACTTGAGTAAAATAGCAATTAAGAGTTTGATCTGGATATCAACTCAGAT
>JAQQSW010001808.1:0-15909 GCA_028646575.1 Pseudocheirus occidentalis
TTTTTTTTTTAGCTTTGTGAAACTCTGCTTCCAGGGGGGAAAGCTCTGTTCCAAATTGCTGGGGTTTTCCCAGCTGCTGGAGCTATTAGGGGGGTGTTGCAGCCCCCCCCCCAGCTTTGGCTTGCTGAGACCACACCCCAGGACCTCCACCCAAGACCACGATCTAGATCCAGGCTGCTCAACGAAAGAGTACTTGGCCCTGATCAATTGACTCACCCCCGCTGCGGGGTCTGCAGGCCAAGGCCTCTGAAGCAGCCCAGTGGGGGCAGCTACCAGTTACAGCAGTTCCTGCCCTTCCCGCACTGCTTCTTTTCCCAAATTGGCAGGCCCAAATTTAGCTTGAAAGCTTCACTCACTTTCACTGATCTTCTCTAATCCTGGCTTAGTGGATGTGAAGATTCTTCCAGGTGCTGTAGATCTTCTCTGAAGTAGACTCAGCCTGGCTGGGGTTTCAGTTTTTGGGCTGGGCTGGTCTTGGCTCTCAGCCTGCTACAATGAGCCCCTGCTGCTGAGCTGCCTTCATCGAAAGATGTGTTTTCTATATTTTTGTGAGTTTGAGAGCCCTAGAATTTGTTCAGTGTCATATTTTATGGGTGTTTAGGTTGGCTGTGTGGAAGCTGCAGAACCTTGCTGCTTCTAAGCCACCATCTTGGCTCCCGGGTGTGGCTCATCTGATATTCTGTGATTCTTTCCACCCATCTGTATCAATCAAAATAAGCCTTAACGTGAATGCCTTTCGGTTTGTAATTTATGTGATATGGCCAGAATAAACCTAAGCTTAGTCATCTGCTTTCTTTGGAAACATTTATGCAAAAGATTACCTGTTATTGACTGTGGTCTTCACACAATGGGTATGTGCTTTTGCAGAATTGTAGTTATCTATTTCCTAAGCCCATTCACCCACCCTATCTCTAGTCTAGATGCCAGTAGACTTTGTGGAGATATAAGCTGCTTCTTGGGAGACTAAGGTTAAATCAAAGAATAGCAGAGTATGATTAGAGAAGTCTGGCTTGTCTTTTGATATGGCTATTTCAGTAACCAGATTCTGAACCCAGAGATACTCATCCTTGTTACCCTCTGCAGGGGCCCTCTATTTTGGCTTTCTAAGTCTGTATTTGCAGTCATCTTCCATTATCTTGCTCAACTTACACAATTATCTCAAGCAACTTCCTTCCCTTGTAGGACATGAATGCTAGCAACTTCCTTCATGCTGCAATAGTAGAGTTATTTATCATTCAATTAGTAGAAAGATTGGTATTATTTATATTTTTGAGATAGGAAATACTACCTAATCTGTTTAGAAGTTTTGAACCTCAATTATTATGTGAGGAAGGAACTATCATATTTAATGAATTGTTTTACAGCCCTTCATGAGCAAATGAATGGGATTTTTTTTGCCAGAATGTGGAAAGAAAATTTAATATTTCTGGGGAGTGTTGTATTTTCTCCTACATTTACTCTCCACATGGGAAGCCATGCCATGCTGGTGGCTAGCTAATGATGATGACTTTTGTGGCAAAAGCAGTCTGTGCTTAGACCAGAACCTGGCTTAAGCTTATTATTTTCCTTCTACTACACATTCAAGTCCTTAGTCAGGAAGGTTGCACTTCAAATCTTCCATTAAATAAATACCTTGTAGTAGGTGAGCTCATCTCAACTCAACATTTATAGTTACGATTACTAATTGTTCATTTCTCATCATCCCATTTTCTAATGTTTATCCTTCTCTCTCTTTGTCCTGTCCCTACTCAAAAGTTTTTGCTTCTGACCACTGTCTCCCTTAACCTGTCCTATCATCACCCCCCTCCCCTTCTCTTATCCCTTTCCTCTCCTATTTTCCTGTTGGGTAAAATAGATTTCTACATCCAGCTGATATGCATTTGTCTCTCTTTGAACTAATTCCACTTTGAGTGATGTTCAAATATTGCCTGCCACTCTCTCCATTTTTGCCTCCAGTACATAAGCTTTTTTGTGTGTTTCTCTTCTATGTGAGTAAATTTTCCCCAATCTACTTCTTCTTTCCCCCTTCTCTCATTGCATCCCTCTTTCTCACCCCTTCATTTTTTTGAGATCATTCCAACATAATCGATTCACATCCATGACTTTTGTGCATGTAAACTCTAATAATTATAAAGCTCTTAGGAGTTATATATATCATCTTCCCATACAATAATAATATAAACAGTTTAACCTTATTGAGTCACTTAGGATTTCTATTTTATGTTTACCTTTTTATGCTTCTCTTGAATCTTCAGTTTGAATGTCAAATTTTCTATTTGGCTTTGGTCTTTTCATTAGGAATGCTTCTTTTATTGTCTATTTTTCTCTTGAAGGATTATACTCAGTTTTGCTGGGTAGGTTATTTTTGGTTGTAATCCTAGATATTCTGTCTCCCAGAATATCATATTTCAAGTTCTTTGCTTACTTAACATTAAAACTGCTAAATCTTATATGATCATGACTGTGCCACCATGATATTTTAATCGTTTCTTTCTGATTGCTTCCAATATTTTTTCCTTTAACTGGAAGCTCTGCAGTTTGGCTGTAATAGTCCAGGGAGTTTTTATTTTGCACTCTCTTTTAGGAGTGATTGGTGGATTCTTTCAATTTCTGTTTTACCTTCTGAATTAATATATTGGAGTAGTTTTCCTTGATAATTTCTTAAAATATTATATCTAGACTCTTTCTTGGATCATGGCTTTCAAATAGTCCAATAATTCTTAAATAATTTCTCTGTGATCTATTATCCAGGTCAGTTGTTTTTCTGATGAGTTATTTCACATTTTCTTCTATTTTTTTAGTCTTTTGAATCTGTTTTATTGTTTCTTGATTTCTCATAGAGACATTAGCTTCAATTTGCCTAATTCTATTTTTTAAGCTATTATTTTCCTCAGTGAGCTATTATAATTCTTTTTTTCCATTTGACTAATTCTGCTTTTTAAGGAGTTCTTTTCTTCAGTGAATCTTTGTGTCTCATTTACTATTAGGCCAATTATCTTTTGAAGGTGTTATTTTCTTCAGTGTTTTTTTTTGTGCCTCTTTTACCAAGCTGTTAATTCTCTTTTCATAATTTTCTTGCATCACTCTTATTTCTTTCTCCGTTTTTTCCTCTACCACTCTTATTGCTTTTGCTAATGCTTCCAGGAATTCTTGTTGGTCCTGTGTCCAATTAGCATTTTTCTTTTAGATTATACTTGTAGTTGTTTTCACATTGCTATTTTCTTTTGATTTTGTGTCTTGGTCTTACCTGTCACCCATAGCAGCTTTTTATGGTCAAGTTCCTTTTTTTATTGATTGCCCATTTTTCCAGCCTATTTCTTACCTTTGAACTTTATGTTAAAGCTAGGTTCTACTCACCAGGGGGTAGGGAGGCACTGTCCCAAAATTCAGACCTTTTCATGCTGCTCTTTTCAGAGATAGCTCTGTGAGTCTATAAATTTTTCAATGCTTCCATGGCGGTGTGATCCAGGGTGCTCACTGCTGTCCTAGTCTGAGCTCTAGTATATACCCAGGAAGGGTATAGCAAGAAGTACCCTAGCATACCCAGGATGGCTGCTAGCACAGGTTATTGGATCTGCTTTTCTAAAGGAAAGTGACTCAAAAAGGGATTAACCATTTTACTTTAATTAAACATATATCATTTACCTAGTGCAGGGGAGAAAAGTCAGCACCCTGAACTTCAGAGAATACAAACAAGTTACAAGCAGGCAAAAAATACAAATAGAGAAAAAACACAATTTAACAGACAGGGCTTCCAGCTGTCTCTCCATTACATACATACATAGTTACTAGAGAGAGAAGCACCAACATCTGGGTTTTCAAAGCTGGGGGGCTCAATGGCTGCCCAGAGTCTCACCTGGCCAAATCATACAACTCTTCCCATAAGTGAGCCCAAAGCAAAACCTCACATCAGGGTAAATATACATAGCCTTCTCCAGGGTTACTGAACATCATAAGCCTCGTGACCCATTGCTCAGTCACAAAGTAACAAGGTGTGGGCATTCCTGAAAAATGAGCCTCCCACTACAGGCTCTATGTAACTACATTCAGCCTGTTAAGAGCCAGAACGTATTTTTAAATCAGAGAAGATCCTCAAATTCACTTAAGCCTATCAAGGGGCAGGGAAGATCTTCAAATTCCTATTATCATTACAAAGGGCTGCTAGCACAGGTTATTGGATCTGCTTTTCTAAAGGAAACCACAAGTTTCCCTGCAACCACAAGTGCTTGTGCTCCTCTTGGTCCTGGGACTGTGACCAGGTCCCCTGATTTCTTTTTCTCATGGAGTCATTAGCTTTCATTTGCCCAGTTCTTGTGAATTGTGGACAACCACAAGCATTTCTCTTTTCCCTGGAACTGAGTATAGCCAGGAAAGTTGTAAATCAGTGCCAGCTGTACCCAGTATCTGTGGAAGGTCCCCTGTAATCTATTTTTGACTAGTTGTTCAACACCCCCTACCATCTCTTAGTCAAGAGAGCTCCTGAAGATATTGCTGCTGCTGTCATAGCCACCTCCAAGGCCTGCTGATGATGGTACAGTTGCTGCATGGGCTCTGGGCCAACCCTGGTGTCACAGACCTTTCTTGCTGACCTTCCACATTGTCTTAGGCTGGAAAAATATCTCGACCTGAACTTTCGTTGACTCTGTCACTCCAAAATTTGATTTGAGGGTTATTACAAGGTTGTTTGGAGGGGAATGTTGGGAGAGTTCAGCTAAGTTGCTGCCTCTCCTTTTCTGTCTTGCTCCAGAAGTTTTAGTGTAGTCATAAGCAATTAAATAAAAAATGTTAAATCATTAAAGCTTAAAACTGCATTAAAATTTTTTTGGTGTACTTTATATTGTACTATAAGAGAAAACCACAGCTTTTTGTAATTGAGGAAAAGGGTCAGGATGAACATATCTTTTGTAGACTCACTGAAAGTATTTTTAGGGCAAATCTAGTAGCAGTCAGAATGATAGGGATATAATATGTATTATATCCTGTTTCCACACGACTTTGCTTTCTTTTGCTAGTTCTCTTATTAGATTATGAGTATTGGTAAGGAAAATGCTATTGAAAACATTGTCCTTAATTTTTTTATAGATATTTCAGAGTTGTTTTCCCTCATATTATTATTGCTGTCATAGCGTAAATTATTCTCCTGGATCTGCTTACCACACTACTTGGCTGAAGCCTTAATAAATAATAAATAATTGCTGATTTGACTCATTTCATTTTGCAACTGAAAATTGATCAGAACTCTGATCAAAGCAAGAAACAACAGTAACTGCAAAAGACAGAATGAAACATACGTTATGGATCCATAAGAAGATATGTCTTCTTAGACGTGTCTAAAGAATTGATTTATTTTGCTGAACTAGATCAAATTGTTAGGAAGACTTCTACTAGGGGATTCAGTCAATTAGTGGGTAGTGATAAATACATCTTTAAGAAATGACCATCAGGAAAACATTTTTTTAAAAAATGCACATTTTTACAGAAAAGAACACAACTTAGAGTATCTTGTTGTATATTTCTTCTTGAATGCCATCCAGTTCAAGCAGGAGTTAAAGACAAGGAAAAAGGGAGAATTGATTCTACTTGAGTCATCACAGTGATTTACGTTTGGGGTAACTTTATTTCCTGCTCATAGATTCTAGCACTGATTGCTGAAAGGAGATGTGTATATATATATATATATATGTATATATATATATATATATATACATCTATACATGCATGTATATGTATATGTTTATACACACACACACACACTTTGTCATTGTCTGGGCTTTGATGGCTCAGAAGGAGTATAAATAGCAATTGTTTCTGTTTTGACCAGAAACCCTGAGGGTCTTCGCCTTCCAGATTGATTTTTATTTTTTGACTTAGTAAAAGACGCTGTTTTTTGCCCCATTTCTTTCCTAGACTTAATCAAGCCTCAGACAGACTTGAGACCTGGGAAAGACCTTAGCTTAAAAAGTCTAAGGCCTTCCACTGTATCTGGAGCCATCTCTTGTTCTACTGATCTATATCTGGCCACTGGACCCACATGGCCCTGGAGGAGATGACTTTGTACAACTTCTCTCACTTAAATCCAGTTCATTTGCAAGTCATGAAATCTCATTCCCGATGTCATGGTCCTCTTTGAGAACTGAGGACAAACAACTGTATTCATATATATGTATGTATGCATGTATTTTATAGTGCTCCTCTCACCCTGCCAAAGTGTTTTATTGTAATTTGATTGAATGATAGCATTGGATGTCCAGTTAATTGTGAAATTCCTCAGAAGTAGACTTTCCTTAGGAAATAAATAAAATTACTACTACTATGACTACTATGACTACTACTACTACTGCTACTATTCCTGCTGCAGCTGCTGCTACTACTACTACTATTATTACTCCTACTCCTACTACTCCTACTACTACTCCTACTACCACGACTACTACTGCTACTTTGTTGTTTAGTCATGTCCAATTCCTCATGACTCCATTTGGGGTTTTCTTAGCAAAGATTCTGGAGTGATTTGCCATTTTCTTTTCCAGCTCATTTTATTGATGAGGAACTGAGGCAAACAGGATGAAATGACTTGCCTGGGGTCATACAACCAGTAAGTGTCAGAGACCAGATTTAAACTCATGAAGATGAGTCTTTCTGATTCCAAGCCCAGTGCTCTGTCTGCCACACTCCCTGGCTGCCCCAAATAAAATTACTTTTCCATAAAAAACAGAAGTTCACAGTTTCTTACCTGTCTTTTCTTGTCCTTTTTTGTATATTGAAATTTGTGTTTGTTGATTAAGTTCACAATAAAATTTTTTTTAAAAACTTGAAAATTTATGGATCAATGTTATGTCTGCAAAATTATGGGCAATAAGTCTGGCTGTGATAATTGTCTGGTTCTAGTACAGTTGTTGAAATTCTCCAGGATATCTTAAGGTCTGTATTTGTAGCTTAAGGATTTGTCATGTTAGTTTATGATTGATAGAGAGTTTCTAATGTCTAATTCTAGCCACCAGGCGGTATCTTACAGAGTATCAGTTAGATGTCGGATTTTCATAGTCTCTCATTATTATTGTATCCTTGCATAATCTTCATTGACCCCCAAATCTGGGCTTCTTAAGGTTGACCCTTCTATAATTTCTGGGGGGCAATGACCTAGTTCTTTGTTGCTATAAACCCTTTCATTTCTATAAACTAATATATATGATTCAGATGCTTCTTTGACATTACTGGCTGAGCTCGGAGAAGCAGGGGTATACTCAAGTTGTCTTATTTGGTTGATTTCTAAATTTTTTGGTGGGAGCATTTGTTGTTGTTCAGTCATTTCACTCATGTCTGATTCTTTGTGACCCCATTTGGGGTTTTGTTGGCAAAGATACTAGAGAGGTTTGCCATTTCCTTCTCTAGTTCATTTTACAGATGAGGAAACTGAGGCAAACAGGGTTAAGTGACTTGCCCAGGGTCACACAACTAGTAAGTGTCTGAGGTTGGATTTGAACTCCAGAAGATGTCTTCCTGATTCCATGCCCAGAGTTCCATCCCCTATGTCACCTAGCTGCACGAGTGAGTGTTTACACCTTGGAGATTGATGAATGCTTCAATACTGGACTTGACTTAGGAGCATATGGTCATCACCATCATAGGTGATGTCTTCTGCAGAGTCCAAATAGAAGAGGTGTATATATTCCCTATAGATGGTCAGATCATCAATGCTCCTATTTATACAATGATAGGTGAGGTAACCAGTACCTAGAAGACTAAATGCCTTGCACTAAGTCACACAATAATGACTACCACCACTACTGCCATGAACTTAGTACTCTAATGTGTGTAAAGTTTGCTATTTAAATTGGCAGAAAATAAGACTCGAACCCAGATCCTCAGACTCTAGAGCTAGACCTTCTTCCAGTGTACTTTAATTTTTGAGACAACTTACATAATGGGGCATAGTTTATAAGGAAGCATGACAAGAATGGAAAGGGTAAATTAAAAGGGGTATGTTTATTCCCATCAGTAGTGAGGAAGAACACACCTTGTGTCTGTACCCTGTAAGACAAGAAAGAGGTAAATGGTATTCAGTTTCACTAACTCAGCTAAGAGCAAGAACTTGGGACTTGTTGGGAAGCATTGCAGCTTCCTGAGCAGCCCTGTGAGGCACCATCCAGGAAATCCAGGAGGCTGATGATGTGGTCACCAGCCCTGAGGATGACAGTCTCCTTGGGAAGCGTCAGTGGAGGTAGGCAGCTAAAAGACCAAATGACATCAGAAGCAGGTGAACGCTTGAATGTATGACAGCAGCATTGCTTCAGAGAATCATTGAGCAGCAGCAATTCGGGAGGCAGAGAGTAATTACAGTAGGCAATTTAATTCATTGGATTATTTCAGAGAAAGAATGGAGCAGCAGTGGCAAATAAACCATGTCAAGGAGCTATGGGAAACAGGATCAACAATGTCAGTGAGGTCCAGTGGGTTGGCAAGAGAAAGGGACATGAAGCTGAGGTTGGAGAGGTGACCTTTCACTTTAGAGCATGAATTTTCTGGTCATTGTTTTCTTCTACACTGTTGTGTAAGAATGTGGGAGTTTGTTCTCATGTGGGTGTGTGGCTCAGGATAGAGCACTGGGGCTTCCTGACCTGAGTTCTAATGCAGCCTCAAAAACTTACTTGCTGTGTGACTCAGGACGAGTCACTTAACATTTGTCTGCCTTCCTGTTTCCTCACTTGTGAAATAGGAATAATAATAGCACTTCCCTTCCAGGGTTGTTGTGAGGATCAAAGGAGATCTTTGTAAAGAGTGTTGAACACAGTGCTTGACACATAGTAGGTTTCCATAAATGCTTACTTCCTTCTCTGGGGTCTGAGAATAATCCCATAGCTTGATTTTTCCCCACCTATTATTTACCTTCCTTTTCCGTTCTAATTAAATGCATCACTATTTGAAAATAAAAACAAAAATTCAAAGGATCAAATCCTAGCAATGTCAGAGAATATCTCTGCTCTCTAAACCAAGTGGTTCTGATGTTTTCATTCCTAACTATCCTCATTCTGCTTGGGACCAGACTGAATTACAGTGGGTGGAGAGAAATCTGCATGTGAAGACCTTGGTAGAAATCAGAAATTCACATTCGTTTGGGAGAATTTTCATTTCCCTGAAGCCGTTACCTCAAATCCTTCTAGAAAGCTAGCAGTCATAGGATTGTATATTTAGAAGTCAGAGGGATATTAAAGATCATCTAGTTCAGCCTTCTTATTTTACGGGTGAGGAAACTGAGGACCAGAGAGGTTAAGTAAATTGTTTGACATCACATTGGTGGCAGAGGCAGGATTGTAAATCACGTCCTTTGATTCCAAATCTAGCACGTTTTTTTCCTTTTTTTCTTTTTTTTTTTGAATTCTTTTACTTATTTTCTTGTTTACATCATTCATTTCCATGAGATTTTGAGTTACAAATTTTCACCCTGTCTTTCCCCTACCCACAACCCCAAAGGAGTGATCCCACCATAAAGCTCCTTCCTAAGTCTGCTCTCTCCTATGTCCTCCTCCATCACCCCTCTAATTTTCTGGTAGGGCAGGATGGGTCTCCCTATCCCAGTGCCTGTATATTTTAATTCCCATAGCACACTTTTTTTCCTGCACAAATAGTATCTCAGAAGCTGAGAACCTCTTCAGATATTATACAGTTTCCCCACTGTTCAGGATGATGTCACTTGTTTATGTGATTAGACTCTGATTAGTCACTTAATTTTGTGAAGTTGCAGTCTGCCCTACATGTCGTCCTTTTTCTGTACTTTCTATTATAGTTCTGCTTTGAGATAAAGAAATTCCAATATGATTCAAATGCCACTAGAATGTATAACAATGCATTAATAGTATATTTGTGACTTCAATTCTTATATTTAGTATTGGATGTCCCGAAAGTGTCAGTGAAGTTTTAATCCTAGCTTAAACTGTAGATTTCAGTGACTTTTTAGATTCCTTTCCCTCAATTTACATATATGTATGTTTTAAACTCTGGATATAAAAGACTTTGCATAAGACTCTCCTCATTGGTGGCGATTCATTTCTTTTTTATTGTTGTTGTTGTTTTTTGGAGGGGGGAAGGCAAGGCAGTTGGGGTTAAGTGACTTGTCCAAGGTCACACAGCTAGTTAAGTGTCAAGTGTCTGAGGTCGCATTTGAACTTGGGTCCTCCTGACTCCAGGACTCTATTCACTGCACCACCTAGCTGCCCCCAAGATATTAATTTCTTTGTGCTTATGTGAGGGGCAGTCTTGGAGAGCTTGGGAGAGAAGATGTCCTTGATGTTCTGGCCTCCAGACTGGGGAGAGGACAAACATACTTGCTAGATGCTTTTCAGAGAGAGGAGCTTAAAGTTAGAGAAAATCTTTTTTGTTTTCTTTGCAGCTGTAAGCCAGGATTTTTTCCAACTCTGTCCCTTTCCTAGGTACAGAACATTGGATAATCAGTATGCACCAGTGAGGAGAATTCTATGCAACTGAATTTGAGGTCATATACATACATATATTTATACCTATACCTGTGTCATCTATATCTATTTCTAAATCTTTATCTGTTTGTACCCTAAGAAGGTCTGTGCAACTGATGGGCACTGTGGTATAAAGGTTGGTTGTTTGGTTGTTGTCCTTTGTTCTTGAAGAGGACCAACTTGACATCATTATGTTAGAGTCAAGTTACAGTGTGTCCCACTGTGGATGATCAAACCCGGACAAGCTCGTAATGCTCTACCACAGGTCAGGCACAAATGGTCCATGTGAACATTCGGGGTTGATTCTCGAAATCTGCACGTCTTTCTTTTGCACTACTTCAGTTCTGCTTTGCTCATAGAACACAGTATCTTCTCTGATGAGGGTACGCCATGTTAGGTGGTTCTATGTCTCCCGGGTCATACAGTCAGTTCTAAAGTTCTTAAGAGAGACCTTGAGAATGCCCATGTATTGCTTCTTCTGACCAACCTGTCAATGCTTGCCTTGTGTGAATTCTAAATAATATGATCTTTCTGGCAAGCATATGTATGTTTGGCATTTGAACAACATGGCCAGCCCATTGGAATTGTGCTTTCTGCAGTAGATATGAATGCTTGGCTTTTTAGTTCAAGAAAGGACCTCAGTGTCTGGTGTCTTATCCTGCCAGGTGATCTTTAGTATTTTCCAATGATAATAGATTTAAAGGAAGACTTAGGGATCAGTTCTTGCCTCTGATACTAGTTATATGACCAAAGTCAAGTAACTAAGACCCTTTGAGCCTCAGTTTCCTCATTTGTAAAAAGATCTAATTTGTAGAACTGACCTCAGAGAGTTGTTGTAAGGGTAGAATAAGTTGATGTATGTAAGACTTTTTTCAAAACTTAAGGCACTTGTAAATGTAAATGATTGCTAATGTAAATTGTTTATCTAATTTGATTAATATTTAGTAAGAGCAGTTAGGTGGCATGCTGGATAGAGCACTGGGCCTTAAGTCAGGAAGACTTGAGTTCAGATCCAGCCGCAGACCCGTACTAGTTGTGTCACCCTGGGCAAGACAAATCATCCTTTTTGCTTCAGTTTCCTCATCTGTAAAATGAACTGGAGAAGGAAATGGCCAACCACTCTAGTATCTTTGCCAACAAAACCCCAAATAAGGTCACAAAGAGCTGGACAAGACTGAAGACAACTAAATTTACAAACAAAAACTTTAATGTTTAATAAACTGTTCATTATTATAATAATAAAAGATGAAAATAATAATAATAATAATAATAATAATAATGGAAGTTATCATTACTATGAGACTGGTACAATGAGTAGGGGTTAGGGATAGAGTATGTTAACTGATGTTCCTAAAAACTTACCTTAGGTTTTATTATTTAATACTTCCATTTATGACTTGGATCATGAAGCAAATAGCATTCCAAAAGGAGCAATGTCCTCCTTAGTGAACTAAATGGAATTTTCAATCATATGTCATTCTCCTAACAACCCCTTCCTCTTAGAATCAGCTCTTCTATGTAACTCTGTAGGGATACTCTAATTTATCTTGGAAATTGAATGGTTGAACACCCTACTAGTCTAAGGAAACACTGTGATTATGAAGAAATAATGATCATTGGTGAAATATCTTCTTGTCATTTGAAATGTTTTGATGCATTTTATATTTTGTATCTCTTTCATTTCCAAATATATTCCTCCCTACCCTAAACTCAGCAAACCATCCCTTGTAATGAAAAATAAAAAAGAAAGAGAAAAAAAAGAATTCAGTAAAACTAACCAGTGCTTCAACTCAGTGTGAAGATATATTCAGTGTTCCACTTTGCTGGTGTAATCTTTAGCAAACTTTATAGATCTTTTTCATTGCTTTTATTTTCTTCAGAAAAAACAAATGGTAGATTTATGTTGATTCGAAAAATGTTTTAAATAGTAAGTTTTTAGTGCTTTATGTAAGGGGTTCAGTAAAGTCATCTCTTGCTCAAAAATAGACCAAACAATTGAATCTTGGTAAGCTTTTGAAAAAGGGGGAGGGGGAATCACTTGACTCCTCAGTCCTAAGACCACATGACAAACAGCTGAGAGTAATTAGGTAGAGTGAGTTTTTACCAAGATGCTCTATTTTCTGTGTTCCTATAGCTAGAGCAAACTTCTTTAAACAGCCTATCAGACTCCAGTCTTGACTTTAAACATTTTTCTGTCTGGGCAAGATGAAACATAACCTTCTCAATGTGGACATGTGATTAAAAGTCACTGGCTTGCATCAGTGGTGCGAACTGTGAACTCCAAATTATTTGGAAAAACAACCAAAATTTTGCTTTCCCTCTCCAGGTATGTTTTAAGATTTTATTTGCTTAGAGGGACATTGCTTTCTGTAGTCAGTTTTCAGATACTTTAATCATATTTGATTTAAATAAACTTAGCATTGCATGTGTTCATTTAAATCTCACCCCAGACTTTTGGACTCTCAGCTAAATTTCCTGAGTTTAGTCTGAACTAAAATGCAGTCTTAACTGTAAGAGGGTGAATATGAATACTGCATTAATTTCTGTTTCTCTCATTTAACAAAGTCAAATGGATTTTTAAATATTGGTGGATAATGTTTAGTGAATCTAACTCATGAGTTAGATTACTGAAAGTGCTCTGATTAGCTTCTGATGGCTTATGTCAGTTTTATCTATGAATCAAGGTGCTGACTTCCTCAGTGGCAAAAAAACTAGATCTAATCATTGTATTTTTACATATTCTGTGTTTCTCATTTGAGCTATATGATTTAACTAAAATTGCCTTAGAGAAAAAGCATTATTTTTTTTTCTTTTAAGTTTTAATACTTGGAGGCAGTGTGATGGGTTGACTTATATGGACTTAGGGCCAGGAGAGACCTAGGTAAGGCTACACCTTTGATACTTACTGGTTTGAGCCATAGCTTCCTCATCTGTAAAATGGGTAAATGAATACCTGTCATTCCTTTTCTCTAGATAAATGAAATAATGTATGTCAATGAAGCACTTCGCAAGTCTTAAAATGTTCCATAAACAGCTGTTGTTACTAATACTTTTAAAGCTTATAAATATTAAAATAACAGTTGCCATGTTCTGTTTTGGAAATATCCATACCTCAGTTATTTTTCTTAGTGACATACTCAGGCAGATTTTGAAGAGAAAGATCATTGGGATGATTATAATGTAACATGTTCATCGTGTAAGAAAGTATTTCCTGTGAAAATGTAAAGCTTGCTGGGCTCCAGACTTGGCCTATGGTTTGTTGTAGGTTTTGTGTTTTTGTTTTTGAAACCACAGGAAGGGTTCTAAAAAGTGAGAGCCAAGAAGGGCTTCTGGCAGTATTTTTGTCAGGGTGGTCTGGTCACCACACAGATACCCACCCCTGCCCTCTTGCTTGCTGTCACTCAGCTGGGAGTAGCCACAGGGGGAGGAGGGTTCTGGTGGTGACTAAGGGTGGGAGGAAAAGGAGATAAGGAAACCACACCCTTAGCAAGATGGCACCCGTGGGCCACCAGTGTTTACACTACACAGCCAAGGGCAAAGAATTCTCTTCCATATCTGTCTCCTTTTCTTAGACCTTGAGAATACTGCCACAGATTCAGCATGAAGAAGAAAAAGATGCTCCATTGTTTTGAATTTATCTTGTTGCTTTTGCTTTGGTTGGTTATTAGGATCAGAACTGCTAGTGGTGTTTCTGGTTCTTTCTAACTTGTCACCTACCCAACTTATTTTGTTCTTGGCCCAAAATGTCCATTGTGGTTAAAACCACTTTAAAAAGGTGAACAGTAACTATCTGCAAAAGAGATTTGCTTATTTTAAAAAATATATTCCTAAAAGTGATATTTTTTGTTTTCACATCACCTTCATTTCTGAAAATATCTATCTAGGCTACAGACATGTTTAAAAGTAACTAACATTTATACACTGCTCTAAAATTTGCACCCTTTATAAATATTTTCTCACTTTATCTTCATGACAGCACAGGGAGGAAAGTACTATCATTATCCCAATTTTTCAAATGAGGAAACTGAGGCAGACAGAAATTAAGTGACTTGTCCCAGATTTACACAATAAGTAAATATCAGAGGTCAAATTTGAACTTAGGTCTTCTTGACTCCAGTACTAGCACTCTGCTCCACCTAGTTGCTTATCTCTTGGTGACAAAGTATAAAAAAGGAAATAGGAAAAAAAGTTCAGTAGACCCACCAACATATCAGCCCGGCAGTACACACACACACACACACACACACATATACACACACACACACATACACTTATACACACAGATACATACATATACATATATATATACACATACCCCTAGTTCTCTACCTCTACAAATAAGGAGAAGTTGGATCTTTTCTTTTGTTTCTGTTCTTTCCATTTCCCTTGTTGTCACTGTATGTATTGTTTTCCTGGTTCTGCTTATTTTATTTTGCACCAGTTGATCTACATCTTCTTATGCTTCTCTGAGTTTTCAAACTTATTTTTTGCTGCACAGTAATGTTCCGTTACATTCATGTCTACAATTTGTTTCTGTCATTCCTCAAATTTGCTTATTCTTTTGAGCCTGCATATATAAGAGGAGTTCTACTTTTCCTCAGTTAACAATCACTGAAGTAGACAGGACTATTCATCATTTCAGAGACCCAGAGCTCTGGAGTACAGTATTCTGAGAAAGAAATAATAACCTGATGACAGCCCGATAGCCTCAGTATGTGGCGTGACTTCCCATCAACTCAATAGGGAACCAAGGACTGTCCCTGGTGGAAGATCTGTTGCAATCATTCTGAAAAGCTGATAGCATCTCTTCCATTCACCTCAGACTCCTGACTGCCTCTCTCCTTCCTATGTTATCTGAGTGGTGATCTTCTAGCTGGAAAGGCGGGCTCTCACTGCCCCTATCCATGTGAGAGACAAGACAAAGGGTCTGTGGAAAACTGCTCTTTCAAAAAAGGGAGAGATGTGAGCGTGTGTTAAGCTCATGCTTCTATGATTTTGTAAATCTCCCAAAGCTTTTGGATTATTTGAGCTTGGAAGAATCTATTGTGTTTTGTTTACATACAGCCTTCCCCGCCCCCCAAGGTTATTCAGTTGGAGGGTCTCTAAACTGGGACTTAGCTGGCAGTCAGACCACAGACTTATTCCATTCTGGCCATTTTCAAGCTTACTTGGAGTATCTTTGTAATATCCTTGGTGTTTATTTGGTTCATTTCTGTCCAGTTCTATCTATAATTAATCAATTTGGATTTTACCTTTTGAGCAAAAATTTCCAATCCCTCTGAGATGGGAGAGGACTAGAAGGAGAGGAGACAGGGAGAGACAAAACGGGATTAATCATTTAGGGACGAGGCAAGAGATAACTATTACAGTTTTACTTTCAATATTCTCATTGAATTTGGCTTAGGGAAGAAATGGCATAAACTCTAAACTGGGCATCATG
>JAQQSW010001810.1:0-15897 GCA_028646575.1 Pseudocheirus occidentalis
CTGGACAAGGACCTGGGAACTGTTCATCTCTGAGGACTGGACAAGAGTCTGGCGGCTTTCAGCTCCTGAATCTAGGTGATTGTTTGACAGACTCAGGAGGGAGCTGGGACCAGGGAAGAGGATCCAGGGAATCAGAGAGACTACCCAGAGTCAAAATGAAGAAAAGGCCTCCCCTTGGACCAAACTGGGGTTTGTTGGAAATCAAGGGGTGGAAGGATTGTGTGGTTGTCTAAGAACTTTATTTGAAAACTAAAGTTAATGGTTGCCCCATGAGTGGAAGATCAGTATATTGTGAATTGTTGATTGAATGAATTCTCTCTTACAGAAACTAGGTCATTCCTTTTGTCAATTGATTGATTGAATCTTTAGATTTGAAGTGAAGCTGGTTCCCCCCTTAGGGAAACCAAGTGATTCTTCTCTTGTTCCTTGTTACTTTCTGTACTTTCCTTGTTCTGAAGATTATATATAATATTGTGAATTGTTGATACTGTGAATATTGTACTGAATCTTGATTTTGTAATGGAATAAACAGAGTGTTCACTAATACTGTGTAATCCGAATCTTAAAAGCTATTGACAGTAGCATTCTCTCAGGAATCTACTGCTGATTGGCTTTACACATTGTCATTTACTAATCTATTCCACTCATCCACTACTCTATTTCTTAACCAGTACCAAATTGTTTTTTATGATTACTTTTATAGTACACACACACACACATATGTATATATCTGGAATTTTTTCTTCCTGGTGAATTGTATTTTATTATTTTTTTCAATGTCTATATAATAATTCTTGGGTAGTTTGATGGTTATGGTACTGACTAAGTAATTTAACTTAGATGGAATTATCATTTTATTATATTGGATTGGTTTATCTAGGATTGAAGGGTAAAATGACAAATGTTGAAGGAAATTGGAAACATTGGGACATTAATTCATTGCTGGTGGGACAGTGAACTGAACCAACTATTTTGGAGAACAATATGAAATATTTCCACGGTTGTTTAGATCTGTCTTTACTTCTGTGGAAAGTGTTTTATACTTGTGTTCATATAGTCCCTGGGTTTGTCTCAGCAAGTAGACTACCAAGTATTTTATTTTGCCTGCCATTATTTTAAATTGATTTTCTCTTTCTGTCTCTTTCTGTTGGGTTTTATTGGTAGCATAAGGAAATGCTGATGATTTATGGGGCTTCATTTTATTTTCTAAATCTTTGCTCACATTGTTGATTATTTTAATTAGTGTTAATTCTCTTAGGTTCTCTAAATATATCATCATATCATCTACAAAGAGTGGTAGATTTATTTCCTCATTGCCTGTCTTTATTCCTTTGATTTCTTTTCCTTATTTTATTTCTATAGCTAGCATTCTAGTACAAAATTGAATAATAGCAGTGATAATGGGTATCTGTGTTTTATTCTTGATTTTATCCCCTGTATTACATATAATGTTTAATCTTGATTTTAGATAAATGCTACTTATCATCTAAAAAATCCCATTAATTCCTATGCTTTCTATTGTTTTAAATAGGAATGGGTGTGGTATTTTGTCAAAGGTCTTTTCTGTTTGAATTGAGTTTTGTGAACAAGTCCTACATTCCTATATAAAGCTCTCCTAGTCATAGTGTATGATCTTTGCTGTATGTTGATGTAATCTCTTTACTACTATTTACATCAATATTCATGAATAATTTTTCATTTAAATTTTTCATCAATATTTATTAAGGAAATGAGTCTGTTTTCTTCTCTCCCTGGTTTAGGTATCAAAACCAAATTTGTCATAAAAGGAATTTGTGTAGGACTCTTTTATCTATTTGTTTCAAATACAGTGCTGGGATTAAGTATTCCTTGACTCTTTGGTAAAATTCACTTGTAAGTCCATCTGGTTTTGAGGATTTTTGTTTGCTTAGGCAGCTCATTGATTCAGTTTCTTAGATGGCATTATTTAAGTATTGTCTTTCTGCCTTTCTTCATCTGGGCAGTTTATGCTTTTTGTAAATATTCATCCATTTCACTTGAATTGTCAATTTTGCTGGCACATAATTGGGCAAAATAATTCCTAAAAATTGCCTTTGTTTCACCTTCATCAACAGTACACTGGTAATACTTTGTTTTTCAACAAAATACTTTGTTTTTCATCAGATTGTAAAAATGCTTTGTCTATGCTATTGTTTATTTAATGAAACCACCTCCTAGTTTTATTTATTAGTACAGTTTTTAAAAATTTCAATATAATTTCTATCTCCTTTGATTTTCAGGATGTCTATGTTGGTGTTTAATTGGGCATTTTTTATTTATTCTTTTCCTAGTTGTTGTTGTTGCTTGCCCGATTCATTGAGTTACCCTTTCTCTCTTTTATTAATGTACACAGTATGATGTAGGGAGAGATGTGGTCACTGCTCTTCTGCTTTGTACTCTGGTATTTACCTGAGGACTGGAAATAGTGTTCCTGTTCCTCACAGTCCCTGACCTTGTGAGGCCAGAAGTCATTGTTAGATAGTGTTCCTTCCCTTGAGTTATAACTTAGACGTGTATACAAGCTGTGACCCAGAATTAAGCAATGGAGTCCCTAAACAATGTTTAGTCTTGCGTCCAGTGCTAGAACAAGGGGTCCCCCATAATTTTTTTCTGACTGGTTACCAGGTTCCTTTTCCATTTCTGTCTTGAGAACTCCCAAAGGTGCTGTTGCTTCTGTCATCATCACCTAGTCCCACCATTGATGTTTCATCCACATGGTCTCTGCATCAATCTCCTCCCCTATGTCACAGATCTGTCTTTCCAAACTCTTATTTTGTTTTTGGCTGGAAGATTTTGCTGGCTGTGCCACTACAGAATTCGATTTGAAGTGTTATTTTAAAGCTGTTTGGAGGGAAGAGAATGTTGGGAGAGCTCAACTGGGTGCTTAATTTACTCTCCCATCTTTGTTCCATCCCCCATCCCCATATTTTCTGAATTATCTAATAAAGAGTGTGGAATGCAAAACAGGAAGGTCAAAATGTGGAACAAGGAAGTAGGAAAGTTAATCCTAATGATGGTACTACAGCATGATACTGGAATGGAGTCTTTACCAGTCATGTTCTTCTAATATTGTGTGCCTATTAATGAATATAATCTATGTTCAATTTATTTTACCTATTTATCTTATTTTCTGTAATTCTTCCTTAAAGCACAAATAATGGAGAAAGGCAAAATCCTAGTTATATAGAAATGAGAGAATGTCAATATTATTAGTCATACATTTATTGCCAACTTTCAGCATTTAGGACAGGATAAGCAAGTAACTTTCGCATTCCTTCACAGACAAGCTTGAAAATCGATTTATGAAGTAGTCAGATGACAGATTCACATCAAAGGAAAAAAACCTAGAATGAGTCTGACCTTTATGTGTCCTCTATTACATCAAATGACAGTGAAAAATATGGCATATCAGTAATATAAAGTACTTCTCTAGGTACAAATCAGTTCTAATTTTTGGCAAAGTTCAGTCAAAATTGTTTAGAAAATTATTGGTACTTTAAGATCATCTGTTAATATGGCCACTTTAAGAACCCTGGCCAGAAGAGAAAGCTGTAGACACTAGACCTTTTACCATCAGGATCTCTGGCAGGTATAGGATGATTGCTGACAATAGGTCAGATTAGGAGTCAAGTACATTCTGAGCAAGAGGGAAGGGATGAAGATGAGGATGAAATCACCTACTACCATACAATTCATATTCACCCTAAGACCATTTCTTCTTTGATAGTTAGGATAGGATAGGGCCTTGTGTTTTTTGTATTATTTGTTTCTCACAGAAGCATCGTTAGAGAAGTGCAATTAATATCCTCATTTTACAGATGAAAGCTTCCTCATTTTGCAATACAGGTTTTTTAGACCCTATAACCAACCCCCTTTTTGTACTTAGCTTTCCTCTCCAGCTTCCTCTGAATTTTAGCACTGCTGACAGTATTGTTACATGACTATGACACACTTTGGGGTCATCCTTCATTAAATGCCTTTGCTTTTCTTTTTGAACACACTTTTTAACAATCTAAATTGGTCAAAGAGGTCCCTATGCATCCACATTAGTTTCTTTAGGCACCTTCCCTTTCTTTCTCATCACAATGGTACTCTGTCTTGAAATTTTTATTCTTGATAGCTTTTTTTACTCATTACTTACTGACTTAACACTTTCCCACTTGCCACTTTTTAACCTCAGGGTCTTTGAAATATACTTTCTTAACAATAATGTCTGTTCTATCACAGATGGCAGGTTTAAGGCTCATATCATTCTTATTTTGGTAATGAATTTCTTTTTGTTGGTGAAAATCAGATCTAAAAGAAAATTGTTTATTGGTTCATTACCTTTAGAACAGGGTTGGGTTTTTTTTCAACTTTTTTATGTCATGGATCCCTCTGTCCATCTGAGGAAGCCTATGGACTTCTCAGAATAATGTTTTTAAATGTGAAGAAAATATGTAAGGTCATAAAGAAAATCATATTTGAAGTTATTGAAATGTATGCATAGGTACAAATGTATAAATATACAAAAACTTCATGGACTCTAGGTTAAGGACCTCTACTTTTAGAAGGATGAGCTTAATTTTAAAAAAAAGCAATTCAGTAAATTATTAGGTGCTTTATTTTTGGCAGAGAGCTCCAGTAGGTATTCAGATAAATGAAGACCAACTTTACTATTCTGTAAAACCCCAAGCTTGTGATGTTTCCAGAACTCCTCATGTCCTCCCCAGTTCTTCTGCTCAGGGGGCTCTTCATTATATTCTGTTAATAACATTTCTACTTCTGCCTCTTTCACTCTGCAGCCAAATGCTTCCCACCATTTTCTAACTTTCTGGTTGTCGGATTTTCTCATATGCCCAGTTTTAACTTTCCTTTTCCTTTTAAATAATGTGTGCTCCTTCAGAGTCATATTCAGAAGTAGGGTCCCATTCTACCAAATATCAGTAATGCCTGTGAGGTCCAGTTTAGTTTCTTTTATTATGTTTTCTAATTCACTTTCTTTATTAGCTATACTTTATGCATTTGTATTTAGATGTCTGAGGACAATAGTTTCTTGAATTTAATTCTTGTGAAAATCAGAAGAATGGATTCATTTCTTGAAGTGTAAAATTTTTAAAATTTTCCTGTTTCACTTGTATGTGCACAAGGATACTATTAACAACATTTGATTACCTTATTTCATATTTTTCTCTTCCCTTTATTTCCTCCCTCCCATCCTTCCTTCCTTCTTCCCTTCCTCCCTTCCTTCCTTTCTTCCTTCCTTCCTTCCTTCTTTCTTTCCTTCCCCCCTCCTCCCTGTCATTCTTATTGACACATATAATGGTAACGTCCCATACAGCCATCCACCCAGATGCCAGTGCCTACCTATTGCCATCTGACCTGCCACTACAAAGATAGAACCTCTTCCTGACCCAGTGCTAAGGTAAAAGGTAAAATGCTCATTCAGGATTCCCTTAAGCTGTATCGTGAATTGATTTTTTACTTATCAGTCTACTAGGAGAGCACAATACTAATTTGCTTCTGAATTCTCTTTCTAGTCTCTGTCAATGCATACTTTTGAGTCTTTATGCTTCACATTTCTTTTTTGTGGAGGAAATAAACTTGTCCCATACATAATTCATACTGGGTATGAGTAACTTTTTGCCTCTTCTGGGGAGATCCCAAAAATGAGCTGAAACTAAGTTTAAGTAGTTTTCATCTAGACTCTGGCATAGTGGAGTAAAGCATCTAAGAGATTGAGTAAAAGAGTTTAACCCCCATTGTTAGAGGTCATAGTATCCTAGGAATAAACCTAGTCTGTCTCTGCATATATCTAGAACTAAGGGGTTAGGCAAAAGTCCAAAAAACAACAACCTCAACCAACCCAGGATAAGGTTGTGATTTGTAGACAATTTGCAAAAAAAGCATTACAATTCAACTCTTAGAACAATCCTTGTTACTTGGTTGAAGGATATACAGTTAACTTTCCATTCAAGTTTCATATACAATTGAATCTCTCTAGAAGTTATATAAATGCTTAAAGTGAAACTAAAGTCATCTCCACATTCAAAACCAATCTTATAGGGCACCTAGGTCACTTTGATTCCAGACCAGAGAAATGGGACATTTGGCATGAAATGTTCCTGTTGGGGATACTTGAAGTAGTATAGATGATTATCTTGAGGTAGAAACATAATTATCAGTTAAGGATAAGTTAACCTGGAGGGCATTTTACTTTGCCTTGTTTCTTGTTGTGTATATTTCCCATTTTTGCTTGAAGTGATTTTTCTTTCATGTCCTGAAGATCATGGAACCACAGAGTTGGAAAGGACCTCAAAGGCTATCTTGTCTAACCAATTCCTGAATGGTATTCCTTTCTACGCTATACTTGACAGATGACCATCGAAGCTTTGTTTGAAGAGTTCTGATGTATCTTCCCCTCAGAGGGATTCTTCATGAGGCAGTGCATTCCACCTTTGGATAGTTCTAATTTTTTCCCATTCTCATCAAGCTTATATGAGTTTTCATTGGTCATTCACTTTGCCACTGCTCCTCCTTGGTAGTGTTATAGCAACCCACAGATAAGGAAATAAGCAAATATTTGAATGCATTGGGAGATGTTTTCAGCAAGGTTTGGTTTGTAAATTTGAGCTTTGCTTTGGAACAAATCTCTGTTAAACCAAAGAAGAAAGGGATTAGCTCTGCTTTCTACACTCCATCCTTCAACACGTATTTATCCGACTTTTAACCTTTGATTGAAAAAATACAAACAGCTCAATGGTGATCAGGAAAAACAAAAACAGAACAAACTATGTTTGAAAAAAGTGGGGTGGGAATACTACTCTTTTGATTAGTAACCAGTGCCAGTACCAGAAAAACTTCAAAGTCTTCTCTAAACATTGAATTTTCATAGTGATGCTACAAGCCTGAACTCCCATCTTTCATGCCATAACATCAAAAGAGAAAAAAAGAATGGCTGGATTTCAAAGCAACCTTGTGCTCAGGCCAGAAACCACCACCACCACACACACATATCACATACACACACACAAGTGCTTAATTACTTTGTTTAGTTATATTTTAATAAATGCTATAATTAATATTTTCTTTTAAAAAAGAAAGTTGATATCCAGGCATTTCAGAAACAAAATGCTGAGCCCAAGGGATCTCTAGAAGAAAAGGAAGAAAAGAATTAACCAGTGTCAAATGCGCACATCTTCAAAGGGAAGAAGATCATTTAAAGTCACTTTTTACTTACTGAAATATGGTCTGCATATTTTATTGTTTCTATCATCTCCCTTGTTACAGTCCAGCCAGGGAATGTTCAAAGAACATAAAGTCCTACAAATAAATAAACTGTGAATGTGAAGGAAGATACAAAAAGGCAACAATTAAGATCAAACACTTGACTGACGTGTAAGCTTTGATTGTGTGAAGCAATTATGTTTCCCAGTGGTTTTCCAGCAGAGTGTCATTTAGCCGAGATAGCTATACAGCAGGAAATCGGAAAGTTGTAAGTATCTCTCTGCCCTGTGAGTAATTAGGAATACGTATCTGAATGGGCCAGGCATTGTGGAGGTGTTTTGCTCTTGTTTTCAGTTATTTCTCCTTTCAAGTGGCAAATAGGACTTCCTGGACTAGCTAAGAGAGCTATGCATTGGGTTACATTTTGTGGGATGTAATGTCTCACATGAGAAGTGCCTTTTATGTGAGAAAAATTGAAATTCTTGCCATCAAGCCAAATGTAGAAGCCTGTGACATCACATACACCTTATCTTTCATGTGGAAAAAAAGTTTACAGGCTGATTCTAAGTTTATTTGAACTGTCTACAAGAATGTGTTATCTTAAACATATTTGAAAACTAGTTTTGAGAATATATACAAAAGATTTGACACAGGAAAGGTCTATTATTTCAATAGAAAGACTGCTGATCCTGTAACAGGACCTGATTCTCCATCTCCACTGTGCTTGACTCTCATCTCAACTGTGTGCCTTTGTGCAGGTAGTTTAATCCCTCTGAGACTCAGTTTCTTTATCTGTAAAATGAGATAGTTGGGTGACAGTACCATTGGGGTCCATTTCAGCTTTAGATCTTAGATTCAGAGATTGTTATAGAAAATAGAATATTGGAACTCCAGGCACTGAAAAGCCAGAGCACAACCCATCTACAACAGAATCAAAGATATTCTGTTGTAAAGGACACTACAGGTCATTTGGTTCAATTTTCTTATTTGATAGATAAGGAAACCGAGGCCCAGAGAGGCTTACTGCCTTGTTCCAGGCCACTCAGGTCATTAATGGCAGAACCAGGGTTGAAATCCCCATTGTCTGATACCAAACCTAAGAGCTTCCTGAGGCACATCAAAATTTTGACTTGCCAGGGTCACGGAGCTAATGAGTAAGATGTGAACTCAGGTTTTCCTGACTTGAAGCTCAGCACGACTACATTATACTCTCTTTTCTGTCTATGGTTATAAAAATTAAGGCAACAAAGTAAAGAAAAGAAGGGGGAGTAGGGAAATCTTTCCAGGGAATAAAGTATTCCCTAAATGGTTGTGTGGATTGACAAATTAATTCAGCAAAGGTCAGGTGAAATATGTGAATAGGAATTTCCTTTCTACTTTTCTGCAAATCTATAAATTCACACACACATATAAGTGCATGGGTGTGTGTGTGTTACCTTCGTTGAACATCAAGCATCTTAGTATTTATTAAGCTTTTATTTTGTTTCAGACACTGCTAAGAACCAAGAATAGAGAAAAAGGCAACAAAAAACCCCACAATTCCTCCCCCCCAAGAAAAACAACCCACCAGTCTCTGTCCTCAGGGAGCTTACATTCTAATAGATGAGACATGTTCATGAGAGGGGAGTGTGAGGAAGGGAACAAGCATTCATTAAGTGCCCACCTAATATGTCGTAGGCACTGTTCTAAGTGCTTTGGATGTATAATATTATTGTATAACAGGTACATATAACTGGGTACATACAAAGTATAGACAGCAGATGAAGGTTATCTGAAGGTATCACCTTCCACTATGAATTCAGTGAGTGCTTATTATATGCTGTGTGGTAGGAAATACAAAGACAAAAATGAAGCAGCCCTTGTCTTGAAGCTTGAGCTAAGATATAACATAAGGGTGCTCAGGACAGCATTCAGCAACAACCTCGGTTGTATTAACTTGTATTAACACTAAAATTTAGGAATGACTGCATTTAGAGGCAGTAGGGGGTAACCTTACAAATCACCTGATCAGTCCTTTCATAAGTGACTTGCCAACGTCCCACAAGCAGTAAATAGCTGGGCCATAACTGGAATTCAGACCCGTAAGAAGGGCAAACAGGTCAGGGGTCAGGTCCTATAAGGAGTACTATGTTTATTTCTAAGTGTATATTCTTTGGAAGGACATTGATTAGCTAGAGAGCATACAAAGCAGCATGACCAGGACGGTGAATGGCTTCAATTCAAACCATATGGGCACTGGCTGAATAACTGGGGATGTTTAGCCTGGAGGAGAAAAGATTTGGGTCACCCGATAGCTCTCTTAGAGTATGGAAAGACTGTCCTGTTAAAGGACTAGACCTAGGCAAGGTAGCATGGTGTAGTGAGAAGAGTCCTAGACTGAAACTTAGGAGGGACCTGGATTTGAATTCAGACTTCAATGTGCAAATCACTTAAATCCTCAGAGCGGTGCTTCTCAAACTTTCTAATGCCCCAACCCTTTAATACTCGTAGGTGGGCGTATCGGAAATATGTGTTTTCTGATGGTCTTAGGCGACCCCTGTGAAAGGGTCATTTGACCCCCCCAAAAGGGTCGCAACTCACAGGTTGGGAACCGCTGCCTTAGAGTCTCAGATTGTTGGTCTACACAGTGAAGCATAATTATACCCACAGTACTATAATTCACAGGGGTGTTTGGTTGTTGTTGTTCTGAAATGAGACACTGCACATTAAGAGCTTGGCAAATGTTAGAGCACCATGTAAGTGTCAGCTATTTCTAGTAGCCCAGAGGAGCAGAACTAGGGACAACTGTCGGTAGCTGCAGAGAGACAGATTTTGGCTTAATGGAAGGAAAAGTTTCCTAATATTTTGAGCTATCTCTTCAATACAGAATAGGACATCCAACCACAACTCAATGGCCACTGGCTGGGTCGAGTGTATGTAAAGAAAATCTTATTCTACTATTGTTTGAGCTGCTTGGTTTCTGAGACCTTTTTCAACTCCAGGATTCATTGTATCTCAATCTAGACTTCCTTCCATTGCTTTGCTTTTGCCCACAGGAACTAGAATTATGTAAAAATGTGGCAGAAAAAATTAAGATCTCTTGGAAGAAATTTTTGAGCTATAGTGACCATTAAGGAAATTTACTGAATAATCATCAGGATATTTTGAAGAAGCTGAGACAGGGCCTGTGAGAACAGTTTTAAAGATTCAGTTCTTGATTCCTGTTTTGTTCATTTCAAAAACCCAAAATTTGTCTCAACATAATTGGGGTTGGGAAGGAAAGATGTTTTACAGTTTGATATACCAGGAGCTCACACATGCTCACAAGTGCCTAACAAACAATGAGACCCAAACTCACTCTATTTTTGGAGATAGATTACTTGTTATGTCCCCCTCCCCCCATATCCTATCAATTCCTAAGGCTTGTGTAATGTAACTGTAAGGGAATTTGAAGATCTTCACTGATCCTCAGTGGCCCTCTCTTGGGGCCCAACAAAGGAAACTTGCTTAGGGGAGGCTTGGTTTTTCACCACAGCTTTTGTTACTTTGTAATTAGGCAGTGTGTCACAAAGGTTGTGATGTCTTCTGTTTAGCACGGAGCATATTGTGGGCAACAAATTAACCCAGCCACCTAATACTTTGTCCAAATAAGATTAAAAAATAAATTTGTGATATTTTTGGGTGAGGGATGGGGGGTACTCTGGATTATTGATTTCATTAGTATGATAAATGCTCTAAAAGGAAACTTCCTTCTACCAATGCAGAGGCAATTCTTTTTAGCAATTACAGTTGCCTGGGGACACTGAGAGGTGAAGAGACTTCTCCACAAATTCATGGGTGTCAAAATAGGATTTGAACACAGGTTTACCGGACTCTGAGGCCATTTCTTTGTCTAGAACATCACATTGACAATAATGATTTCTATTTATGGGAGATCCCAAATCTGGGATTTCTATGATTCAGATCAACTGCTCTACACGTCTTTGTTTTGTTTTTGTCTTAGAGCTGCCTAACAGGGTTAGGGTTAAATAATTTCCACAGAATTAGACAGCCATTAGCGTCTAGACAAGAAACAAATATGGCCTACTATGCCTCATGCACTTTCTCAAGGAGACCTGGTTATACTTACAAAGAGAAAACACGCCCCAATCAGGGTTGCTTTGATTTTCACGTCTAGATCTGCAGGAACGTGTATCCCAAAGTTATCAGCGTTTGTGAAGACGTCATTTACAAATCCTGACCAATACTTGGAAATCTTCCCAATTGTTATCTTTTCATTCATGGTTTTCACCTGTGGAAATCAAGTTACTTTTTAAAAATGAGAATAAGGAAATCAAAAGCCATTTGGAAACAGAAAATTTTCTGTTAATAAATATAAATATGGGTTGTTTAATCATAGGATCTTACTACTTAAAGACAATCAAGGAAAAAGAAGGAAGCAATATGATGGAGTGGAAAAGATACCGTGAAGCCAAGACAATCTGTCATTGTCTAGATTTCCTCATCCATGATTTGAGAAGATTGGATTATCTTATTTCTAAAGTCCTTTCTACCAAAAAAAACAATGAAAAGATCCTCCCCATTCTCCCACTCCGATTTACTCATTAGCACTGGAGAGTCTACTGGGCACCTTGTAAAGATCTATAAAGTGATTATTCTATAACATTCATAAAAATACTTATCAATGAGAAATTTAAATCCTTTTTGCTTGTAAGAAACTCTTCATCATAGCCCTCAGTAACAACTTCAGTTTATATAGAGCCGAATTAAGTAGACAGTCTGCCTGGAAGGTGAGGACAGTATAACGCCCTGGTGGTTCCTTGATCTTGCTCTCTTCAGATCTCCTTGTGGTTTACCCAGTATTTATTCACCTGAACCTGATTTAGATCAAGTCCTTCTGGATGACCACTGGCAATCTACCAAGTGTTGACTCCTCCCTCAGGTCTTTGACTGATTTCTGTCTTTTCTTTTTGCAGGGCAATTGGGGTTAAGTGACTTGCCCTAGGTCAGACAGCTAGGTTTTTGTGTTGTGTCTGAGGCCGGATTTAAACTCAGGTCCTCTCGACAGCAGGGCCAGTGCTCTATTCACTGTGCCACCTAGCCACCCCAGATTTCTGTCTTTTCTCATCTCCAGCTCCTCGTACTTATAAATGCACTACTTCTGTTCTTCTTTATACTATCCATAGATGACCATCCATTGAGAACAAGGTCCTTAATGGCAAGGCATTAATAGCATATGGTTGGAGAAAACAGTTGCAACAGTTACTTGGAAACATTTGGGTTTTAGAATGAAGTTTTGATTGAATTTTACATTTTTCATATTTTGGTCATGACTAAAGGGTGGTATGTTGTTTCTTATTCCCTTATACCTATTGGTTTAATATTTTAGATTTTCAGGTTAGCTATTATCCTTCAAATATTTGATCTTGAAATTTCACTAGAAGTAACTGGTCCAACCTGTCAGTTATGTACTTAGCCTGATTCCTATTTTTAGCCATGTATTTTCCATTAAGAATTATACACACATGTCTACATACATATGCATATATACATATATACACATACACAAATGCATATATGTTTATATACATATATAATTGTATTAAACTACACATAAAGCAGTAAAGAATATTGTAGCTATATTTAGAACAAGTTTCAAAAGAAATAATTATCTCTATATACCTTTTTTTATACTATTTCCAATTCTAAAATGTCCACTATTTCTAGTTCTTAAGTGCTATTCATGACCATTAGTCCTGCCTTTATTCCTAGACTTGGGCCAAAATAATATTACTTATTAATTTATCCTCAATCCTGACTTAGAGGTAGAGCCATGTTTGGGGGCTGATATATGGTTTCAGACCTTAAGGTCAGGTTGTCATGCCAAAACTGTAACAGCTACACTCAGTTTCAAGTCAGCTTGCCATCAGATGTGCTTTACACTAGACTCAGGATCAAGCTAAGGGTAGGTACTGCAGCTTAAGCACCATTCGTTGAATTGTTCTTTCTCAGGTTGTTGCGGAAGTCTGGTTTCCATCATTCCTCCTTTCCACATGACAGAAAGAAAAGAGAATACATCCAAGTGTTACATGGCCCTATATTTTTTTATAGAACAGTGTTGGGATATTAATGATCAGAATGAATGAGGCTTGTAATGAGACTGTAAAAAAAACAAAGGTTTTTATATTTTAAGGTATATTGAGATCAAGAGGAAGATCAAAGAAAGATTATGATGTTTTCTTGTTTTGGAGAGAATGGTGATTAGCATGATAGAAAACAGAGTTTTTCAATTCCTATTTTGCATATGTTTAAAAGCAGAGGACAATGATTTTCCAGCAGGAAAACAGAACAAAATGGTAAATGGATAATTGAAATACAAGGTAAGGAAGGAGATGAAGTGAGTATATCTAGTTATGCTCAATGAGTTCAAATCACCAGGTCAAAATGATCTAATTTAAAAGAAAAAAAAACTCACTGTTTTGATTGTGGCTGGGTTTTTGTGTGTGTGTCTGTAATTTGGGGGAAAATTGTGAAGATTAGGAGAAGTGCTGAAAGATTAGAACAAATAAAAATTCTGATTTTCACATATCATCTCACTGATCATAGGCCGGGAAGGCTGACTTTGTTTCTTGCCAATCTCTTAGAATACATTATGAGAAGAATGGTGTATGAGCAGAAAGCAATGTAGTGATCACAAAGAGGCAACAGCAGTTCATCCAATGAAGACCAAATTCAAATAACTTCATTTCCTTTTTTTGAGAGGATTAGAGGATCAGGGAAAAGCATAGACATGGTGAACCTGGATTTCAGCAAAGAACTGGAGAGGCTCTCCAGAGCCTTACAACATATATGGTAGTACAGTTAGTAGGAGGTGGTATTGGTTGAATGATTCTTATTACTAGATTGATATGAAGCCAGAAGGGGGCCCTGTAGAAGACTATCATAGGGTTCTGCCTTTAGCCCTATGTTTTTCAAACACAGTAGTATATTAATCAACAAACATTTCTTAAACACCTATTTTGCCAGGCATTGTACTAGCAAAAGTTGACACAAAGACAAAAGTGAAACATTCTCTACCCTTAAAGAGCTCATTTTCTATTATACATCATCATCATCATCATCATCATCATTATAGGCAACATTTACACAGCCCCTTACATTTTATAAAGCACTTTATATCTACTGTTTCATTTGATCTTTGCAGCAATCCTATGAAGCAAATGACTTTTTTTCAGATGAGGAAACCGAGGCTCAGTGTCTAAATGACTTTGTCAGGGTACATTTGAGGCAGGATTCAAACTCAGGTCTTACTGATGCTAAGTACAGAATTCTATCCACTGAACTACCTATCACATGGGAGGCATATAAATTTTCCAAGTGATATAAAGGAGAGAAAATGGGTAACATCTTGGGTGAAAAAAATAAGAATCAAAAAACCCTCAATAGGCTAGAGTGTTAAGCAGAAACTAATAAGATGAAACAAAGTAGATATTAAGTATGCTTAGGTTTTTTAAAAAAAACTATACTTTAATAACTGGCATTTATATATTACTTAAAATTTATAAAGCATTTTGTGTACATTATTTCTTTTTATCCTTCCCACAATCCTGCAAGGGAGGTACCACATATTTTACAATTTTAGAAATTGTGTCTCGGAGAGATTGACATGGCCACATGACTAAGTGCTAGATGACATATGAGTCAAATTCAAGTCTCTTCTTTCTTTTTTTTTTAAGAGGGGAAGGTAAGGCAGTTGGGGTTAAGTGACTTGCCCAAGGTCATGCAGCCAGTTAAATGTTGAGTATCTAAGACCAGATCTGCACTCCGGTCCTCCAGACTTCAGGGCTGGTGCTCTATTTACTTCAACACCTAGCTGCTCCAATTCATTTCTCTCTTGACTCTAAGTTCAAGATTTTTATACTATATCAAATTGTACAGGTATGGTCTAGGGTCTAGCATAGTAGGAAGTTTATCAGTAGTCAATATAAAGTGATAGTAGCAGGAAGAAAGATTGTACAAGGGAACCTAGAAGTCACATACAAACCTATGAAAATGTGACCTCAAATCCCTGCTCCACCCCATTCCAGCCCTCTTCTATCTGCATTTTGGGGCCAAGCTACTGAATGCTCCAAACTCTAGTCCATAGTTACTTAAACAATTATCTGTGCCTTTCTCTGTCTTCTTCTCCAGCTACCTGTTTTCCCTCTGAACCCATTTCTGTCCCCATGCTGTCTGCTTCTGTTCTCCCTACTTTTCACCCTTGTCTATACTTTCTCTACCATTTGCCCATACACTCTTTTTGCCTTATTAAATTGTAATCGCAGTCCCATTTCCTGGTGGCATGTAACAGTAATTAATTTATTAGATATTTAGGGCTAAGTGGATAGGATACTTAGGGCTAAGTAGATCAGATACTTAGGGCTAAGTAGCACCTAGTAACTTAGGGCTAAGTATAGAAGGTAGAACTCCTCCATTGGTGAAAAGGTGTGAATTCCCCTGTTGACTTGGGAGAAGGCCAGTGCTGTATATAAGGCAGAATTTTAGCTAGACAAGGGAGATTTTGGAGTTGGCTCCTCAGTAAAGGAGGATTCGTGGAGACTGAAGTCAGCTGAGAGGGAGAGAGAGAGAGAGTGTTCCTCTCCCAGTATCTGAAAGCTGACTGAAGACATGAATAGGATGGAACTTTGTGAACTG
>JAQQSW010001811.1:0-15895 GCA_028646575.1 Pseudocheirus occidentalis
CATCATCATCATCATCATCATCATCACCATCATCACCATCATCACCATCATCATCATCACCACCATCATCTTCATCACCATTATCGCTACTCTGAACTGGTTTAAAAGTCAGACCCAAAGAATAATTCCATTAAAAGTTCAAAGTCAACTTGGAAGGAATCATCCAGGGCAATTCCTCATAGATGTGGTTGGACCACAGCAAAAGCAGAGGTCAAAGGGGCGGCTAGGTGGCGCAGTGAGTAGAGCACCGGCCCTAGAGTCAGGAGTACCTGAGTTCAAATCCGGCCTCAGACACTTAACACAAAAACTAGCCGTGTGACCTTGGGCAAGTCACTTGACCCCAACTGCCCTCCAAAAAAAAAAAAGCAGAGGTCAAAGACAATGCCTGATGCAGGTAACAGCAGACTCTCCTGGCTGGAACATGAAGTGAACAAAGGGAAGTATCATGAAATGATCCTGAAAAAGGACAGAGTTAAGACCTCAAAAGCCATCAAGTCCAATCCCCTCATTTTGTGAGGATCTGAGGGGCAGAGAGGTGAAGCAAACCAGTCATGCAGCCACTACGGGTCTCACTGACTTCTAAACAAGGCCTTTTCTGCTGCATCAGGATGTCCCTGCAGGGGGGAGCCAGACAGCAGAAGGCTTTAAATGACAAGAAGAAAAATGTATAATATCTCTTAGAAAGCCAGCCTCCTGGCTGAAACTTCACATTTCTACTGAGGGCCCTCTCACAAGGTTAGCAAACTAGGAACTACTGTGGACTTTCATTGTGGTACAACGGAAAGAGGGGCAGTCAGGTGGGATAACGGATACAGCCCTAGGCTTCAAATCAGCAAGACCTGAGTTCAAATCCAACATCAGACACTTATTGTCTGTGTCACCCTGGGCAAGTCACTTAACCCCCATTTGCCTCTCGGTTCCTTGACCGTAAAATGGGAACATGCTGGAAAAGGAAATGGCAAACCACTCCAGAATCTTTGCCAAGAAAAATGGGGCCACAAAGAGTCAGACATCATTGAATGGCTGAACAACAATGGAAAGAGAGCTGCATTTGGACTGAGATCCTTTCTAAGGATCCCTCCCACGTATGACCTCTCTGACCTCAGGGCAACCCCTTCCCCTGACTCTGGGCTTCTGGTCCCCATCTCCCAAACGAGGGGGTTGTATTCAATGACCTCCCAGCTCTCCCACTCACACCCCACGCCAGGTCTTGTGGAGTCTCCCACCGCCACATCTCCTGCCTCTACACTTGGACAGTCCCAGCCCCAGCTCAGGGAGTCCTCACATCTCACCTGGACTGTTACAACAGTAACTCCCTGCTTCCACTCTCATCCACAGATACCAAAATGATCTTCCTAAGGCACAGGTGGGGCTTAAGCATACGTGCCATGGTATTGGTGCCAATATGGAGTAGACAACCCTCAGGCTGAAATTTAAAGTCCTTGAGAACTGGGCTCCCACCTGCCTTTCTAGACTTATTTCACAGTACTCCCTTTTGTATACTCTATACTTCAGATACATCAGTTCAAGAGATTTCCCTCAAACCTGTCCCACAATTTTCTAGCAGAGGCCTGGAAAGCACATCTCCCACGTCCACCTCTGAGAACCCTTTGCTTCCATGGAGGTTTGGCTCAGCTCCTGCATGAAGCTTCTGCTCTTCCCATCTACCCCACCCCCCACCCCCAGCTGACCGTGCTCACTTCCTCAAGAGACCTGTATACGAGCTGAATCCCACAGTGCCAGAAAAGTCTCTTCAAGCAAGAAGGGACCTAGTCCACAGTAGCTGTTTAATAAATGTCTGCTGACCTGAGTTGAGAAAGAATCCAAATGTAGGCAGATTTCGTTCTGGGACCCCACAGAAACTAAGTTGTTGACATAAAAAAAAATGAGGGTGAGAAAGCTCCACCTGGATAGACGGAGCCTGTGAGCAGAGCATTCAGTCAAATGTTTCAAAAGCATTCGCCCCCACCTGACTCACTCACCTGTAGGGGTGCTTCTTGGGACTTCTATCTCCAGCATGCTTCTTGGGACTTCTATCTCCAGCATCCACGGCGCTTCTCCCCTCTCTAGCTGGAATATAACATCTGGTTTGGTAACTGCAAGCCCTGCTCAGAGAAGGAAATGGGGAAACTTTAACAGGGCCACACAAGAACTCACTTCTAGCTCTCGGCACTTCAGGAACAATGGGCACTGGGAAGGCATAAATAAGGACTTCTGAAGGATGTTCACGACTGATGCTAGTAAAGAGATAGAGGTGGGTCAGAGTGATTTTGGACTAAAAAAAACTTGCACATAGAATGTAATTCAATAAGAATCCCGCACATATTTCAGTACCTGACCTGGTATTTTAAAGAATGGGCAAGGAGCAGCCCTGGGGCAGGAACATGAAGCTACAAATTTCTCATTACGCAAAGAAAAGACCTTGCAACTGGAAACAGGTAAGGAAGCCCTGTCTCTGTCCTGAGTTAAGGATTTCCTGTCCTTTTTAGTCACCAAAGAAAGAATTATCACTACTTCATGTTTAGGCTGATTCCTTTTCACGAACCCTTGGTCCCATCACACCCTGCTTATTCTACGAATCATATCTTGCATCTTAAATCTAAGCTTCTCCACTGGCTTTTCCCATGTCTCCTCAGTATTAAAAACAAACAAAAGAGCCCACCATTGACTCTCTCTCTCTGTCTCATATCTACTAGCCTTTCTCTCTTCTACAAAACTGACCAGTAGTCTAATTATCTAATTGTGACCAACAGCGTGTGTCACATTCCACCTTCATAATTTACTGACTGCAAATAGCAAGAGAAAATAAGTGCGGTGGAGGTGAAAGATCCTGGATTTAGAGTCAAGGGAACTGGGTCTGAATCGTCTACTCACTACTTTAGTGACTGTGGTCAAGATACCACCCCCATCCAGGCTTTGTTTTCCTCACTGTTAAGACCAAAAGATTGCTTGCCCTAGAAATCCCTCTGGGTTCATTCCACCTCTAAGTCTAGGAATGATTCGATTACCTTCTGAGCCCCATCATTAGATCTATTCTCTATTTCAGCCAAATCAGTCACAGGTACCCCACAGCCACTGGTAAATGAAAATACCGAGCTGTCCCAATGAGGAGCTTCTAAGTCAAAAAAGAAAGCTGTCTTTACCCAAGGAAACAAGGTTCCCATAGTTCTCCAGCATCACCTCCCTGAATAAGGTTCTTTGAGTAGGATCCAGTTGTCTCCACTCCTCCCAGGTAAATTCCACAGCCACATCCTTGAAGGTCACGGATTCCTGAAACATACAACACATTCCTGCTCACCCAGGAATCCTCTCTCACAAGAACCTTGGGAGAAGACTTGATGCTACCTGATGGTATAGGAAGTATCTTTCACAATGTATCCCAAGTCAAATATTCATTGAATGCTTGTTATGTGTCTAACTTTCTACTAGATACCATAGCATGGTGATCATCCTGCTCAGCCTCCCTCAATGTCACTCTTGGGCAATGCTTCTTCAAGTGAAACATAAAGGAGCAATAAGCTACCTAATAAAAGTCATACCTGTACAAAAGTAGCTAAGTTTTACTCAGTTTTACTGGAAATTAAACTGGGTAGCACTACATCCCCAAATTCATAGGTCAAAAAAAGGAACCCCCCAAATGCTTTCATGATAACAGAAATCAGAGCCAATATAGACACCCAGAAGTTGTTATTTCAACACAAGGGGTAGAAAGCTTCAAGATTGCATAGATAAGGTAGGCAGAATTCATAAAGACCTTTAAATCCTTGCTTGGAAAGATTTCAGAATAACAGTTTAGTGATCTACTTTCCAAGTCACTTACTTTCCAAGACCATTATAGTGGTCTTAGAATAGCCGAGAGAATCCCATCTAGGTGTGGCTAGGTGGAATAGTGAATAGAACACTGGCCCTGGAGTCAGGAGGACCTGAATTTAAATCCGGATTCAGATACTGTAAAGCCAAGCACAAGCAGCTTTTCAGAGGAATACTGCTGTGAACAGCTTTCATGTTCTAATTACATAGTATAGTGAACTCTCTATTCAATAACAAATCAGAGCAAAAAATTCACAGAAAGTCAAGGTATAGCATTCACAAGGACATAATAACTCCAAAGACTTATCACTAAAATGGCCACATATATAGTTTTAACCAAGGTGGTCACATAGTTTTGAACAAAGTACAATCATTTAGTCAATCAATCCCTTAACAACTCAATCATTCAATCATAAAATACAAAAGATTAAAGTCCTCCACTCATGGGGCACACTAAGTTACAAATCAGTCACTACTCAGCACCCTCTTAAGGGGTAGTGGAAAATACACAGGCCATCCACCCCTCAGTCACAAGTACATCATAATTTCATCACTACTCAGTACTCACAAAGAGATCTTTTCATCTTGACTCGAGGCACATGGTCCCAGCTCCTACCTACATCTAACCAACTGCCACCTGAGTTTAAAGGCAGACAGCTCCCAATTCCTTGTCCAGCTGTCCGTGCAGTTCCTGCTTTGTATTGAAGCTCAGCGTCCAGTCTATCCCAAGTCCCCCACAGTCTCTGTTCCTGGGAAGACAAGGCTCAACAAAGCTACAAGAACATTCATACACATTAACAAAGCCACAACAACATTTGTACAAAATACTGGCACCACAGTCATGCTTCCTCAGTCTTCTGCAGCTCTGGCTGGCCCTCGGAAATCCTCAGCAGCTCCAGCTGACCCTCAGAAGTCTTCAGCAGCTTCATTCTCAAAATCACAATCACTTTCTCCATGGAAGTTCCAGTCCAGCAGCAGCAGCCCAGCCTTCAGATGCTCATCCAAAGAAGTTCTGACTATCCAGCTTGTGCTCTTCCTTAAATACAGTATGGCTCCTCCCTGTTCAGCCCCTTCCTGTTACATCAGCAACAGGGGTTCATACTATTTACAGAGGCTTAATTTGAAACTAGGGCTAAGTATCTGTCAGTTTTCCAATACAAAGGGATATTCAAATTTCATTACCATTACAGACACCACTGTTACCTTGCGCAAGTCACTTAACCCCAATTTCCCTACCTTACCCCCTCAAAAAAAAAAAGAGAGAGAGAGAGAGAATCCCATCTCCCCTCCTCCTTACCTCCTTTCAGCTAAATATCTAAAAGGAATACCTGGCCTAGATCAAAATGCCAAATCCCCAGATAGATAAAATAAAATACAAGTTACTTCACATTATTTAAATAGTGAGAACACAATCTGGGGGGAATCCCAGTGACAGAAGACTTCCTAGGATGACATCTTCCTTGAAGGAAATTATGGACAGGGCAAAAATCTCTTGATTTCATTACCCACAAAAGGAATGAGCCTCCTTACTTCCCACCTGTAATACTAGAGGGCTAGTATTGAATCTCTTAATCTGGCACTGGCTTCTCTCCTGGGGGATATAAGGGCCTTTGTCTCCACCGGTGGAGAAAAGGTGCCTCTAGTTGAACTCAGGTCAGGGTTCTCCTTTTAAATACAGACATGGAAGGTTCCCAAGCCAATAGAAGTCTTCCTGACTCCCTGGGAAACAAAGCACACTATAATCCAACAAGTCTCTTTAAAATCCAAATACTTTACTGAAGGAATGAAGAAAAATAGATCAAGTTCTATTGCTTACATATACATGTTTGAGGATAAAACGCCCCAGAATGTACACTCTGTCAGAACCGGTCACTTGAAATAAGCAGGATTCTGGGTGCCAATAACAGCCTGATGAATTAGTGACAAGCTTCAAATAGCATTATTTAGTTATGGGAAATTATCAGCCTTAACAATAACCATGAGCTGTCTGACTTGGGAAAAAACATGTATTAGAGTACACTTTGAATTAACTGCATAACCTATTCATATTTTCCAAAATAAAGAGAAAATAAGGACAAGAATTTCTCAGAGGGAAAGCCACAAGTGGCAAAATATTTGCCATTTCCCAGGAGCCACTCAGGTTTTCCTTGATGGCTACAGCACCTGACATCTTATCTTTTTGTCCAGCCCTTCCCATCATTCTTGTTGACTTCAACTTTCACAGTGCAGAAATGTAAAGTCAAAACTGTCAACATCCCTGATCTTCATATACCCTCCGTCATCAGTTGTCATCAGACAGGATGTTCACAAACTAAACTTGACTGCTACATGCCAGTAGAGCACGTGCACAACATCAAGAGATCTCAAATGCAAAGATGCTACTTCCTATCTGAATTTTCTTACTGGTCTTCTCTACTCCTCAACATCTACTGTAGCTGTTCTGCGTGCTTGTTGATTGATAAGTCCATTCCCTCATCTGTTTCCCCAACCAAATTCACTGAAAACATTGGCACTCCTAGCCACACCTGACTATCTGCATGGTTTGGCTTTCATGGTCAGAGACTTTAAAAATCACTCACAAAGTATGCTGGGGTGGCTAGGTGGAGCAGTGAATAGAGCACTGGCTCTGGAATCAGGAAGATTTGAGTTCAAATCTGGCCTCAGACACTTAACACTTACTAGTCCTGTGACCTTAGGCAAGTCACTTTACCCCACTTGCCCTGCCTTCCCCCCTCCAAAAAAAAGGCAAATAAATAAATAAAAATAACTCACAAAGTAGCAAAGAACTATTGGGGAAATGCTTTTTTTAAAACCACAGTATACAAAAGTATCACGTAGTAAGAAATTATGAACATGAGGAATTCAGAGAAATGTGGAAGATTTGTATAAAGTCATGCAAAGTGATATAAGTAAAACAGTGAAGACAGGGATGTCAAAGAGCACTAAAAAGGAATGAACTCTGAATAAACTGAAAAGCTAAATACTGTCCTGGAGATCAGTGGAGGACAAAAAGATCAGACTATTTTATGCACCCTCAGAGAAGATTTCTGTGTTGTGTGTTACTGCCACAAAGGAGGACCAAATGCTTGTCTCTGATAAAATGACAAACCAACAAGACAAAAATATGGTTTTCCCTGGCAATGCCTGTTTTATTCATGCCTGGCCCAAAGCAAGGTGGAAAGTATCTGTAGAAGAATTTTCCACCAGACATTCATGCTGGATTCTTATTTTCATTTACCTGTGACACTTGCTACCACTCCTCCATTAAACCTCAGAACACTGCCCAGCTTAGCTGTTCTTTCCTCTCAAATGCTAAAACCCATTATGATCCCATCCTTTTCTTGAACACACTCCCTTCTTAAGCTACTGAAATTCTGCGTCTTTGGACAGTACTGTAGAGGACATTGTGAGTTACCACATCTCTCCTTGTCTTTAGTCGGGATGTTATTGTCCCTGTAATGTGACTTTGCACACTTCTCCTTCAGTAAAGTCCTCCTGCCTCCAGTGACGGGGAAGGGTGCTCGCTGATGCAGAGGCAGGGACTGAACACCTTCCCTGTTCTTTTTCAGCTCCTACACTCTGGGTCTACCTGAGTAATGTCCTCTGAATGTGAACATCTGCTGGTTCCCTACGGTGACAAGTTAATTCCCTTCTCCTCCTGCCCGCCCCAAGAGAATCTCAAAGAATCCTTGGAGGATCCAACCCGCTCCCTTGATCCCCAGTCAACGCGTCCCTCCCAGTCTAACTACGGTAACTCGTGACAGACGCTGCCAGGAAGGGTTCGGCTCACTCCGGGTACTGCAAGGAGAATAAAACCTCCCCTGCGCTCCTCCCGTGAGGTCGCCTCCAGAGTACCTGTCTGTGTCTTGTCTGTACACAGCTGTCAGAGGCGGCTCCCGGGCGGTGACTAGAGTCCCGGTCCTGGAGTATGAAGAACTGGGATCAAATCCTGCTTCAGACGCTGGCTATTTGTGTGACCTTGTGCATTTCCCTTACCCTACTCTTGCCTCAGTTTACTTATCTGTAAAATGGGGATAACAATGGCACCTACCTAGCAAGGCTGTTGTAAGGCTAAAACGAGTTGACGGTCGTAAAAGGCAACGTTAGCTATTACTTATTATCGGTTAACGTTTTTAGCCGGCCTGACACACAGTAGGCGCTCAAGCAATGCTGGCGGGCACTGCCGACCGCTCCTCTCGCCTGGCGTATGGGCGGCCGCTTAGGGGCCGTGGGAAGCGGCAGGCGCGGGGCCCAGCACATGGGGCGCGGGTGACACTTCATCTCACCTGGAAGCCTGCCGCGGGGATCCCGGGGCCCATGGTATTCTCCCGGAAGGAGGAGCGAGGCCCGAGCTACGCGCGGGGGGCGGGCACAGCGCCAGGGAGGGGAGGGGCCTCGGCCGCGGCGGGTCCCACCGCGGACCCGAGCGGACTGACGGAGCCGCCCGAGGCCCCGCAGGGCGGCCTCACAGCCCGACGGGCTCTTACAGCTCCGGGAGACCCTCAGAAGCGAACAAAGACCACCAGGAAGCGGAAGCGCCCCTCCAGGTGTTTCCTGACTGAACGCGACCGTTTCCATAGTAACCGCGCTTGCGTCGCACCCAGGAGAAGAAAGCAAGGAGTTCTGGGAAACGTAGTTCAGAGGCCAGGGGAGAGTTGTGCGCATGCTCCGAAAGCCTCTGATTCTCTAACGCACCGCGCGGCGGGCATTCCTAGCGTTGTGGAGCTGCGCTCAAGCCGGCCCTTCCGGGGAGAACCCGCGCCGTTTTGTACCCGCTGCATCCCCACCTCCCTCCAAGTCGCGAGGCTTCCCGGAAGAGAGCGCGTGGGGCAGGGCCACAAGTAAGAGCCTCGGGAGCTGTTCTGGGGCCGGGACGGGAGCGAGACGACTCGGAGAAGCACGTGCGCCCCAAGCCTTCAGCTGGGACGTTAGCGGTTCCCGGAGGCCCCGGGCAGGGCCGCCCCGGGCTCTGTCGGCCACCCGAGGCCCTCGTTTCCCGCCTCCTTTCTGGGGCCCTCCCAGCCACCGGGCCATCCCTTCGGCATCATCCAGCACCCCCTACCCTCTCCCTTGACGGCCCTCTACAGTTTGGCCCCATCTTGCTCATCCTTCTTTCTGTTGATGCCACAACCCCCCCCCCCCATCCGAGGCTTTGTGATAGCCTCCTCGCCGGGCTCCCTTTATCAAGCTCTGCCCCCAGTCTGACTTGTGCACAGACTGCTAAGCGGGGTTCCGAGCCCCTCCAAACCCAGTCACCCCTGCTCAGAAAGCCGCGGGGGTTCTCCGTGACCTTTCAGATAAAGTACAGTCCTTGGGCTGGCGGTGCCCTTCACGGTGGGGCCAGCCAGCCGCGCACACTACAGCCCTGCCCACGGTTCCATCCCTTTGCACCAAGCTGTCCACCCTCCTTGTTAGGGGGCCACTCCCTCCTTTCAGTAGTCCTTTCTTCAAAGTCTAGTTTAAGGGCTCCTTCTATACCAGTACTTTCCTGCTCCCCCTAGCTATTAGTGCTTCCTCCTCCACCCCCCAAAATCATATTGTATATGTTTTGTAAATGTGAGGAGTGGTGTGGCCTAGGTGCCAACCAGAAGCTATGTCACTGGGCACCCAGTTCTGGGTCACATTTCCAGGTCAGGCAAAGGAAGAGAACCTGCACCAGTGGTGATTCAAGTTCCTCAGAGAGGAAACATGATATATTTTTTTTTAAATACATTTTAAGTTCCAAACTGTCTCTTTCCCTCCCTCACTAGAGAAAGCCATCATTTGACACTCTGTGTGTGTCTATATATGTAATATAAAATAATACATGTATATAGAGACAGAGAGAAGAGAGTAAATGTGGCCCTGAAGTTAACTTATAACCATTTTTCTAGAGTTGCTATATTTTCCTGAAAACATTTGACCCTATACAGGAGGCCTAAAATGAATCAATCTGTCTAAGGTTAGTGAGAAAAGACAGGTGCCCCCTGAGCAGATATAATTTGAAACTCAACCCTAACTGAAATCTCTGTGTGCCCTTGAAGCCGAGTCAGCTACAAGACAGGCACTGGTCAGTCTGCACCAGAATGATAAGCTGTGCAGCTGGAACAGATAAGCAAGGACATTTTACCTCCACAGTCTAGTGGTTCCCAGGGAAGAAGTGGGGCTGCTACCCCTCCTGCCCTCCAGCTCCCTCTTGCTTCCCTTCCTCATACTGCCCCTTTTCTCCTCTGTCATCTCCCATGTGGGAAGGAATCGCACTACTTTCCTCCTATGTGATCTCTCATTTTTTTTTTTTTGCTGTAATCCTTAAATTCTCAAGGCTTTATGTGCATTGTTGGACTCCTTTGTGCTCTAGAGGACACATGACCTGAATGTCTTCTGCTATCTCTTGTAATAAAATAAGTTACTACTCAAGTTTTTTTGGAGTTATGACTAAAAATGGACTATATATGTATATCTATATCTATGTATGTATGTGTGTATATGTGTATGTGTGTGTAAAACCATACTCTACATACTTCTATTTATTGGTTTTTCTCTGGAGGTGGACAACACTTTCCTTAATAAGGCCTTTGTAGTTGATTTGAGTATTTATAATAGGTAATGGGAATGGGAATTTGAAGATTTTTCCTGCCCCTTAATAGACCTAGGGAGGAGTTTGAAGACCTCCCCTGCTGTGAAAATAAACTCTGCTCCCTGATAAGCTGAATGTAATCACATGGAACCTGTGGTGGGGGGAGTTTGCTGAAGGGAAGCAGAGCCCACAGGAAGCTGGTCAGAGCTAGCCAGATGGTGGGGGACAGAGAGAGAATGCTCATTAAGGAGTAGATTTGTGAGTAAATATTGATCTTGTATTGGTTTGTGGGAAGGCTGGAGGATGCTGTGGCTCTCAATGTTATGGCTTCTGAATATCTTTGGTACTTTGATGGAATCAGTTCACTGGTTTTGAGATTCGTTTTTTTGGTGTCTAAATAAATGCTTCAGTTCTGTTCTCTACCTGGAGAACTGGTGTATTTTGCGATCAAATATCATGCGATACTTATAGTCACGGTCTTTATTGTGATCATGGCCACTGTAAATATTGCATTGGCACTACAAATACTCAGAATAACTTATTCATTCATGGTTATTCTTCAGGCAACATTGTTGTCACTGTATACAGTGTTCTCTTGTTCTGCTCATTTCACTCTTCATTATTTCATGCGAGTCTTTCCATGTTTTTCTAAAATCAGCCTGCTCACCATTTCCTATAACATAGTCACATTCCATCACAATCATGTACCGTAACTTGTTCAGTTATTCTCCAATACATGGATATATCCTCAGTTTCTAGTTCTTTGCCACCACAAAGACAGCGGCTTTAAAACATAGAGATTCTTATCCTTTTTCTCTGATCACATTGGGAAACAGATCTGCTAGTGGCATTGCTGGGGCAAAGGTCATGCACAGTTTTTAGTTCTTTGGGCATAACTCCAGAGAGCTCTCGATAATCTCTTAATATCATATTTTAGCTAAAGTCTGATTTAATCAAACTGCTTCGATTAGAAATTCCTTTCCCTGTGTCTGTATGGTTGGCAACAGTGGAGCAGAAAAGGACTCAACAGCTTTCAGAGATTTGGAGCACAGCCCTACACAGCACTACCTAGAACACTTACAAAGATCAAGATTGGTTGATAAAAATGATGGGGAAATTCAGAAGTTATTAAATCAAAACCAAGAACTCAGGTTTTACCAATAAGACAGTTTGCTAGTATCTAACTGTTTAACTTCATCAAAAGTAAAGTGAAAGTGAAGCTTAGAGAGATGCAGGATTCTTGGACTCAGTAAGGAGGCAGATGAAATTTGGTAAACAATCCAAAGCACTTTTATGATGCCCTGAAGGCTATTTATGGGCCAAATATCTATTGTGGTTCTCAGTTATTCAGTGTTGATGGAACCACATTGATTAGTGATAAGGACATGATCCTGAAGAAGACCATCAACTACTGCTGAAAGCCATTACTTCATATACCCATATATGTTGGTTGAAGTCAATCCCTCTCTATACAAATTTCCAACTAAAGAAGAGGTTTTAAATGCTATTAGGCTCTTCTCATCTGGCAAAGCCCCTGATGCTGATTCTATTCCAGGTGAGATTTACAAAGTAGGAGATCCATTGCTCATGCAAAAACTGATTGAAATTTTCCAGGTTATGTGGCGAGATAAAGTTATCCTGCAGGAATTCAAGGATGCCTCCATTGTCCATCTCTATAAAGGTAAGGGAAATAGACTGTTCTGTGACAGTCAGGGGGGTCTCTCTCTTAATTACTGCTTGCAAGATTCTTGTCAGAGTCCTCCTTAATAGGCTGATCCTTCACCTGGAAGATGGTCATCTATCTGAGAGCCAGTATGGTTTCAGAAAGGACCAAGGAATGGTCTGTATGTTTGCTGCCAACAACTCCAGGAAAAATGTCAGTAGAGGATATAAGGTTCGTTATTCTGACCAAGGCCTTTGACACTGTCAGTTGTGAGGGCTTGTGAAAGATCAATTTTGATGACATGAAATTAAAAAGCTTTTGCACAAACAAAATAAATGTAGCCAAAATTAGAAGGAAAGCAGGAAATGGGAAAAATGTTTACATCAAATTATCACCTTTCTCTAATGAAGGCCTCATTTCTCAGAGGGCTGAGTCAAATTTATAAAAATAAGAGTCATTCTTCAGTTGGTAAATGGTCAAAGGAGGCGAACAGGCAGTTCTCAGAAGAAGAAATCAAAGCTATCAATTTGTTGTTCAGTCATTCAGCTGTGTCCAAGTCTTTTGTGACCCCATGAACTTTTCATTGGGATTTTCTTGGCAAAGATGCAATAGTGGTTTGCCATTTCCTTCTCCACTGTATCCCCATTTTATAGATGAAGAACAAAGGATAAGTGGCTTGTTCAGGGTCTCACAGACAGAATTTGAACTAAGATATTCCTCATTCCAGGCCTAGTGCTCTATCCACTGCACCACCCAGCTGACTATGCTTATCAATAGTCCCATGAAAAAATGTTCTAAATCACTATTGATAAGAAAAATGCAAATTAAAACAACTCTGCAATGTTACTTCACACCTGTCAGACTGGCTAATGCACTGTTGTTGAAATTGTGAACTAGCTTGGCCATTCTGGAGAATAATTTGAAACTATGCCCAAAGAGCTGTAAAACTGTGTATGCCCTTTGACCCAGTAATACTCCTAAGTCTTTATCCCAAAGAGATCAAATAAAAGGGAAAAGGAACCACATGTATGAACATATTTATAGCAGTTCTTTTTGTGGTAGCAAAGAACTGGAAATTGAAGGGATGTCCATCAACTGGGGAATGGCTGTGATGGAATACTATTGTGTTATAAGAAATGGCAAAAGGATGGTTTCAGAAAATCTTGAGAAGATTTACATGAACTAAGGCAACGTGAAGTAAGGAGAACCAAGAAATCATTGTACATAGTAACAGCCATATTGTGAGGATGATCAACTGTGAAAGACTTAACTAATCTGATTAAGAGCCATGATTAAGACAATGAGTCCAAAGGACACGTGATGAAAAGTGCTATCCACCTCTAGAGACAGAACCGATGAATTCTGAATGCATATTGAAGCAGACTTTCTTATTTTTTTGGAGAGGGAAAGGCAAGGAATTGGGGTCAAGTGACTTGTCCAAGGTCACACAGTTAGTAAGTGTGTCAAGTGTCTGAGGCCAGGCTTGAAAAAAGGTCCTCCTGACTCCAGGACCGGTGCTCTATTCACTGCATCACCTCGCTACTGCTGACGTACACTTTAATTATTTTGTTTGCTTTTGCAGCAGCTAATACAGAAATGTTTTGCATGACTTCACATGTATAATTGATACCAAATTGCTTGCCATCTCAAAGAAGGGGAGGGGTGGGAGAGAGGGAGAAAATTTGGAACTCAAATTTTTTTACATTTAATAGGAAATATTTAATGAAATAAATAAAATAATTCAAAAGAAAAATCATTAGGTAAAATGTGTCCCTTCAGAACCTCAATGTCACCAGAGGTCACAGAGGGATGCAAGTAAGGCAGGGGGCCTATATATTTTGATGATTTTATTTATTTTTATTTTTTGGAGGGGGAAGGTAGGGCAATTGGGGTTAAGTGACTTGTCCAAGGTCACATGGTTAATTTTTGTGTTAAGTGTCTGAGGACAGATTTGAACTCATGTCCTCCTGTCTCCAGGGACCATGCTCTATTCACTGCGCCACCCAGCTGCCCCATGTTTCGATGATTTTAAAAGAAGAAAATAAAAAAGACCAAAAAAAGAGTACCAGGCCCACAAATGAACAGTAGGCTGCTGGAGCAGCATTGGCATATTTTAAATTTTTGAGGGAAACGAGGTGTCTGTCAAACACCACACAAAATCCACCATTAGACCATGCTATATCCCTTTTAGTGGCATTCTTGAATGCCTGAGATGTTTTTACTTAATTATACTTTCAGTTACAGCAGTAACTTCTCAGACTTTCTCATTTGAGGTGTTCCATCTTTGTGAAGTTGAGGATTTGGTGGTGGTTGTGATAAAAAGCAAAAACCATATGAAAATCAATGTGGAACAGGATAAGCATCATACTGTCCAATCTGGTTCCAAGTTTTGAGAAATTGTTCAATGCCCCAAAGGCATACAAGCCTCATTAAGAAGTAACTGTGGTTATTTAAGAATAAAATATATATTTTTTCTTTCAGTTTGTATATATTATTTTCTCAAATGGCTACTAAGTGGTCAAGGCATAAATATTCATTAAGTTGTTTACACCTAACTATTTCTTTTAAGTATTCTTTGGCCTATGGGCCAAACTGTGTAAAAATTACTGAAGGACTAAGGGCACCATGAACTGAGAAAGTCTGGGAATACCTACCCTAGGGGAAAAAGTGATAGAAGGGTATGGAAACTTATTTCACATAACTGGGATGCAAAAGTAGAGGAGACAAAGAAAGAAGGGGTGGGGAAGCCATTATCACTTTGACCCCATTTTGATCTGGGTCAAAGGAGGGTAGAATATACACACAAAAGTGTTCAGTGTGTTAATACATTTAATTCAAAAGGGGAGCAGGACTGAGCAGAGAAGAAAAAGGAGGGTAGATTCAGGGAGGTATTAGTCATAATTCCTTTGAGGGGAGGCAGAGATGGTAGGAATGAAATGGAAATGCTTGAAAATGGAAAAAATTAAAATATAATAAAAAGGAAATAAAAAGAAAAAAGGAATTAGAGACTAGTGAGTGTCATATTTTATAGTAAGAAGATGTATTGATGATAGCAGGTAGGTGGTGCAGTGCATAGAGCACTGGGTCAGGAAGATCTGAGTTCAAATTTGACCTCAGATACTTCTGAGCTGTGTGACCCTGGGCAAGTCACTTGACCTTCATCTGTAAAAGGATCTGGAGGAGGAAATGGCATCACTCCAGTATCTTTGGGAAGAAAACTCCAAACAGGGTCAGGACCAGTCCGATGAAACTGAACAGCAATAAAAATTCAGGATAGGATTGTTATGGGCAAGGGAAATATCGAGTATCAACAAAGTGACCACAGAGTCCAATCAAAAGTTTTAAGGAGCTTTAATAGAAATTAATTTAGCCATGGTGACTGACTCTCATAGCCAATTAAGGAGAGCAGGGGGTAATACAGAAATGCGGGGTCTTTTATACCACATAGTCCCATTGTTTGGAGGTGCAAGTAAGCTGCTGAAGTAAGGGAGTTTGTAATTACAGGGCATAATGACAGAACATGAAGAGGAATTAACAATAGGAACATCTTTAGATAGGGGACTGTAGGGTATGCAGAGAGGGATACCGGGCATGATGACCTGAGCACGTAGAAGAAAAATGAATACCTAGATTGGTTCCAACACCCCCATCTGGTCCATGGGCAGGTCCATTGTCTTTTAACTTGCTGATTTCTAATTTCACAAAGTATCACTTAACTATTTCCTGGCTACTTCATTCTTAAGTCCATGAAGTTTCTACTTAACTAGTTCCTGCCCCCTTCAGGATATGTAATTCTACAAACTTCCCAAAAGAGAATTTCAGATGGATCTGGGATTTTTCTTCTCTCTTTTCCTTCCTGAGCTCGT
>JAQQSW010001812.1:0-15891 GCA_028646575.1 Pseudocheirus occidentalis
GTCAAATTACATGATGGGCACTTTAGTGACTAGTGGAAGCAAGTTAAGTATGACATGGAAAAAGCACTTGTTACATCTTTACTTTCTTTACATCCTCTACCCCATTTTTTCATGGGTTGCCCGAAATCCTTTGGTGGACCACAAGTGACCATGTTGTGCAGCCCTGCTTTATTCACTTCACAAGCCTTAAAGTACAGCAAGACAGAAACAAAAAAGGTGGAAGTATGACTACCAGTGTGTCCCCCAAACACATATCCCTCTGCCCCATTCTACACACAACCTTCAAGAAGTAACTCTGAATGGGAGACAAAAGTAGGGCTTGCTAATATCACTATCTGTGGATGAATATAAGCACTACCTCCAGAAAAATTCTGGGGGAGGAAGTAAGAGGCTTTATAAGATTGTGAATCTAGGGAGATTCAGTCTACCTAGATACTGTACTAGAACCTCAATCTCAGGTCCCAATTAGGAAAGAAAATGAATCCCATAAAGTGGTTACAGGTATATGAACTCACACTATCTGAAGCTATAATTATGTAAAATATAGTCAACTGTTCCAGGCCAATGGAAATAAGCAGTGCAAATTTGAATACTTCATCAACTTTTTAGGATTCCTTGTTCTCACTAATCAGGACCTAGCTGTGTTGCTGGATGAATGAATGAATTTTCCAAATCTAAATATTTCCTCTTACCCTGAACCTGTTTCTCTGGATTCATTATTTCTACCTGTAGAAACAACATTCATCTTGTCTCACATGTTTTAAACCTTGTGGCTAGTTTGATTTTTTTTCCTCTCCCTCCTATATCCAATCAGCTACTAAGTCCTGTTGTTTCCACCTATGTAAGATTTTTTTCATGGATCCCCTAAATTCTATTCCCAGCATCATCCCTCTACCATGAGGAAGTTAGATTTGATGATTTCCAAGGTCTTTTCCAGGTCTGAATCAATGATTCTATAATACAAGTTCCCATTCACACCACCTATAAACTCTAGCAATAGCTCTTAATTAATTGTTCTACTTTCATTCTCTTTCTTCTCCATTCCATCTTTCAAACTTATAGATTTGGATATTTCAGTCCTCTGCTCAAAAATAAACAAATCAACCAATAAAAGAATGACTAAACAAGCAAACAAATAAATAAATTATATAAAAGTAAATAAGGAAAGAGAAGGAAGGAAGGGAGGGAGAGAGAGAAAAGAGAATAAGGAAGGAGGTAGGGAGGGACAAAAAGAAAAGAAGGAAGGGTAAGGAAAAAAAGGAAAGAATGAAGAAAAGGAAGGAGGGAAGGAGGAAAGAAAAACGAAAGGAAGAAAAAGAAAGAATATGACATTTGTAGAATCTCCGTTTTCTTGTTCAATTATCCTTTTACTAGAATTCAATGTCCCCTGGAATTTGGCACTGTCCAACCTTTCCAATCTTATTTCCTATTATTCCATTCTCTAGGTTCTTATATTCTGTTCTCTGACCCCAGGATAACCATCTCCTCATCTCTTATGCCTTTGTTTGTGATGTTCCCTGTGCCTAGAATACCTCCCTGTACCTGTTGAATTCACGTCTATGTTTAAAGACAACTTCAAATGCTACTTCTTTTGTGAAGCCTTCCCTCTTCCCACCCCCAAATTAGACTGACTGCTATGCTCCAAACTTACCTAGATACTTTGTTTTGCAAATCTATCAGGTACTCATAAAGTTTGTTAGTACCATAGATTTAGATCTGAAGGGGATTTTTGAGGTCATCAAACCAAAAGTTCATTGATACAGAGTTAGAAGGCACCTTAAAGATCATCTGATAGAGTGAGAAGAGCTTTGGCTAAGGGATCAGAAAATGTAGGTTCAAATCTGACTTCCAACGTTTACTCTCTTTGAACTTTGGACAAGATACAAATTCCTTGAGCCTAAATCTTAAACAGCGTCAAACAGCTCATCAGTGTCAGAGTCCATATTTGAAACCAGGGCCCCCAAGTCCAGTTCAAGCACTCTCTCTACCACACCACACTAAGTCACTTAAGCTCTTTGTGCCTCAATAGCCTTGTCTTTAGGAGATTGGATCTTAGATAAAGAGCTAGAAAGGACCTCCACGTTGGCCACAGTGGATGGAGCACTGGAGTCAGAACCTTTTGGATTCATACCTACATTTCAAAGACCACTTCAAATACTACTTCTTTCATAAAATCTTGCCTCTTCCCACTCCCAAAATGGATTGACTTCCCTGCTCCAACACTGGAGTCAAGAAGACCTGAGTTCAAATCCAGCCTCAAACATTTACCAGCTACGTGACCCTGGGAAAGTCATTTCACCTCTGTCTCTCTCAGTTTCTTTATCTGTTATGTTGGAATAATAATAGCACCTCCCTTCCAGGGTTGTCATGTGGGTCAAATAGGACAATGTCCGTAAAGCACTTAGCACAGTGCCTGGCAGATAGCAAGGGCTAGCTATTAATATTATTAATATTTTACACATGAGGAAACATGAGACCCAGGGAGGTTATGTGGGCAAATTACTTAATCTTTCTGGCCTTCAGTTTCTTGTGAAATGCGGATAATAATAATTATATTCTTTACCTCATGGGCTTATGTGAAGAAAGTTCTATGTAAACTAAACACCAACTCTCCTTATAAATTTAAGTTATTATTAGTCTCATCTGTGTTTGTATCTTATCTCCCTACTAATGCAAAAGTTCTATCGGGACAAGGATTGTTTTTATTTAAACTTTGAATATCCTCCAATGGTAGGAATAATACCCTAACCCCTTCCCTTATGCAAGTTAGGATAGTTTTCCCTTAAAAGATATGGAGAGATTCTTTGAGGTTTGAATGTCTCTAGGGGTTAAGGGTTCAAGTTATTCATTGCCTCATTGAGTAAAAAGCAGCTACTAGGAGCTGGAGGGGAACTCAGATACTTTGTTGGTGGATTGAGTTGGGAGCTTTACTCAGCCTCATCCAAATCAGTTCAATGTGTCTTCAATGCCTAATCTTGTTGAATATCCTTCCCCTGTTATGACTGAGAAAATCTCTTTTTGTTACCTATTGAATGGCCTATAAGTATCTCATTTTGTTTAAGTACCAGAGGCCTAGTCTCAGTCAGGTCAAGTTCATAACAATCCCACAGCTCAATTTAGTGTTTTGTACACACTAGGTGTTCAGCATAATAATGAAGACAAACCTATGGATTGTAAGTCCAGCTGTCTTTCCATATTTGTTTAGTGAATTCATTCATTTATTCATTCCTAAATAAGTGAATAAATTCAAGTGGAAAGAGGAAAATATTGCAAAATGTTTTGGTCATTGCAGATACTTTGTTTACTTTTACAAAGCTCTATAATTAAAAATATATCTATTTTTCAGAGTTGTACTTGGACTAGACTTGTTATCTCCAAAGTGGTCTATAGTTGCTAAAGCTATGAGAAGGTCATCACATAGAACGGATATTATAAATGAACCATACTCCTCATTATATGTCTTATGGATTTTTTTTCTTTTCTTTTCCCTAAGAAAGAAAAGTGGTGATTATTACAAGCCAACAACAAGTTATGACAGGCTAAGCTAATTTCTTTTTGCACAGAGTTGTTCATCTGGTAGAAAAAAGCAGTCCAATAGATGTACCATATATGCCTTTCACCAAGCCATGGGACAAAATTTCTTGCGATATTCTTGTGGACATGAGGGTCTGATACAGGTTCTAGGCAGTAGTGTAGTTACGTACAGTTTGGACCTGGTAGAAAATCTAAACCCAATGAGAAGCAGTTAATTGATCATATCAGCCTAGAGGGAAGTCTGGAATTGTAGTCTTCTCTTTTCTTGACCCTATTTGGTTTAAAATTGTTATAAGCATTCAAAGGAGACAGAGATGGCATTTTTTATCAGATTTGCAAGTGATATAAATTGAGGTAGAGCTCAAGTGTCAGATGAAAGATTTGAGATCCCAAAAGATCTCTAAATGCTTAAGAGATAGACCAAATCTAAGAATAATGTGACTGAATTTAATGGGGCTCCAATTCAATTGAACAAAAATTAATGAAGTGGATGCTATATACAAAATTCTGGACTAAGCACCAGGGAGACAAAGAATGTCCACTATTGGCAGGATTTGGGGTGGAGGGGCTGAATATGCCATGAACACAAATAGAATATTAGATAGAATTTAGTGGGACAAAGAGAGTTAGATAAAGTGGACAAGAAAAAATTGAGTCCGAGGAGAACAAGTTTATCTGGAAGGAAACGTAAAATCCTAAAATTGGTTTGGTGTTTTGTTGTTTTTTTTTTTTAAATGAAAATACACAAGTGCAGGAAAAGAGAGACTTTACTAGACAGCATCATATATAAAAAGGACTAAGGAGTTTTAGTGTACTATAAAGCTCAAAAGAAGTCAATAGTTAGATGCAGTAGTAACAAATAATTCTGACAACAAAAATAATAATAATAATTTCCTTTTTTTAATATCTTGTCCCTGAGATTTTCTTTTTTTTTTTTTTTTTGCTTTTTGGAGGGCAGTTGGGGTTAAGTGACTTGCCCAAGGTCACACAGCTAGTTTTTGTGTTAAGTGTCTGAGGCTAGATTTGAACTCAGGTACTCCTGACTCCAGGGCTGGTGCTCTATTCACTGCACCACCTAGCCACCCCGTCCCTGAGATTTTCAAACAGAATCTGGATAACTGTTTGCCAGGTAAGTTGTAGAGCTGATACATGATTGAGTTAAACATTTTACTAGGTGACTTTTGAATTCTCTTCCTGCTCTTAGATTCCATTGTTGTAATATATTCAAAAGTGTTTTGTAAAAATGAAGCAATAAATCCAATGAAATAAAGGGGACACTGTCCAATAAAAATGACTAGACTTCTACCCAAGATGACCACAGTCTCTGCACTTTGTCTTCTGGTCTTTGACCAGAAAGTAAAACCATTCAGTCAGCTTGTCCTCTATGATGCCCACCCACTTCTTCCTCTGCACTCTACACTCCATCTCCTGACTTCACCACTGACTATCATCTATGTAACCCTTTATCGGAAAAAAAAATCTAGTTACAATTCTGTTTATAATTATTAAGTTCCACATAAAGCATTAATGAAAATTTTTTAAACATGTCAAATCAAGTTCTTTTTCCAAGGTTCCTCCTGGTTTGGAAAGCATCATACTTCTTACATACAAAGTCTTGGCACACAAGTATTGAATGCCCATAACAAAAGAACTCAACACACTCCATTCGATGACATTCACAAGAACTTATTTCTAACCATTCACTTCTCATTCTATCTTATCATGATAAGAATTTGAAATATGAAAGGTCAAAGGGGAAAAAAATCTATATTAATCCCTGCTCAATTTACTGATTGTGACATTATTGAAAGCAAAATGACAGGGGGAAGAGTGAAGGATTCAGAAAATGGATATTTTAATCCTTACAAAGATTGAAAGTTATAATTGACTGATGCTCAGTATCATGCCTTAGTTAACTTTAAATTTTTTTCAACATTTAATTGATTTGTTGATAACATCAGTTTGCTAGCTACTAAACCTGGGATTTTTTCTAAATCTCTTATGCTTTTGAATTTCTAGTGCCACCTGTTTTCTACTATCTCAGAAACTGAAATTAAGAACTTAAAGAATTTTATAGCAGCAAAAGACCTTCAAGATCACCAAATCCAACTTCTACATTTTATGTATGAGGAAAATAAGAGTGAGGTTAAGTTACTAATTGAAGGTCAGACAGCATGTGAGTGGTAAAATCTGGATGAGTATTAAGGTTTCTAGATTGAAAGTATCCTCTTATTCTCCTTGGGATAGGGCAGCTGCTGCCTATAACTAGAACAATCTATTTATTTAATTTGGCTACCTATATAATAAATCTCCAGGTGCCTGTTCTCCTTGCAAGTTATTTTCTTTCTTCATGTGTAAGCTCTAACAAGGGCAGGGGCAAGGATTTATTAACTTATTTTGTATAGCATCTAGTACCCTTGGAAGTGCTTGGTGACGGTGATGGCAGGGTCCTTACTGGTGGCAGTGGTGCTGGTGGTGTCCTTGCTGATGGTGGTGAGGGTAAGGATGATGGAGACGAAAAAGGAGAAAGAGAAAGAGCAAGAATCTTGGTCCTTAGGTAGATCTGGATCCAATCATGGTAAATGTTTCTAAAAGTTGATTTCCTTTTTATTCCCTCACCAGTCTGAATTCCTAGACTTACAATGGCAAAAATTCCAAATATCATTATAATAAATTGTCAGTTAGTCAATAATAAACATTTATTAAGTACCTACTGTGTGTGAAGCACTGTGTTAAGCACTAGGGGAAGACTAAGAAGGAATAGGGGAGGCATAAGAAAAACCACAGCCCAATCTTTATTAATTTTCTTTTGCTCAGCTTGTATTTCTTCCCAAAATGTGATCTAGTAGCGTCTCCAAAAAAGGCCCATTCCAGCGGATTTCAGGCTCTTAAAAGCACATGAAAAACCCTTTAGATTTATTTATGGCAGTACATTTTACATCCATATGGGAACGTTCATTTGCCTTGAACTTCCTTTTAGACACTGATGAGGCTGTTATTGATTTAGTAATCTACTAGAATACAAACTCAAGAAGCCTGGAACACGGGAAAAGCTAATTATGATAATAAGAATCAGGCATGCATAATCCCATTAAAAAAGTTAGTCACTTCTCTTCCTATGTCATGATTCTTTTTTCTTTCTTTTTTTTTTTTAACAACTCCTCTGTTCATTAGGAGATAATTACCTTTCAGTGCGAGGCAGGCTATAAACTCACTGTTTACACTGAAGGAAGAAAAAAAATTAACATTACATTTCTTGACAATATGCTTATTGCTATTGACGCAGTCTTACTGTGTTACATCAAAAATGGGTTGCTGGATACAGGAGCAGAATGAGGCCCAAGCAGCACTTCCACCTCACACATTCTCGGGATTTTAGAAGAGTCCCTTTGCTCCGGTTAATGGAGCAGACGCCGACTTAATGAGAAATATGCTCCCCTCTACACCACGCTTTGCTATGAGCAACATTTCTAAGGTGCAACTGTTTTCTAACCATTTGAGCAAAACAATTTTCAATTTTGCCTTTTTTTCTATTTGTCCACATTGTAAATCAGGAAACAACAGGGAATGCTTTGATCAAATAAAAGCAACACATTTTTATAACATTTTCTTCATAACAGTAGTAATAGCTAGAATCTTTATATCACTTTTGGAGAAGAAACTGGCAAACTCGTCTGGTATCTCTGCCAAAAAAATGCACCCAAATGGGCTTACAAAGAGTCAGACATGACTAAAACAACGAACCAACAACATATAGCACTTTAAGGTTTACAAAGCAATTTACAAATAGTATCTCATTTTATCCTAAACAACCCTGGGAGATAGGTGCTATTATTACCCCCATTTCTGCAGACAAGAAAACAGACAGAAAGAAGTTAAATGACTTGCCCAGGGTCACACAGCTAGTCAGCACAGAAGGTGAGATTGGAACTCAGACCTTTCTGATTCTAAACCCAACACTCTATTTACCAGGCCACCTAGCTGCCTGCAATAACTCTCCAAAATAGGGAGCAAAAGTGTTATTATCTGGATTTATAGAAGAGGGAATCAAGGTCCATCAAAATGAAATGACTTACCTGGTAAATATCAGAATAAAGGCTCAAACCCAGGTGTCTTATGAGTCCAAACCTGGTACTTTCCCCCCTAAATACACTATCTTTCAGAGAGGCGTGATATGAAGAGATGTCATTATCTCTCAAAATAAAGAAATATACCCTTACCACAGAAAGATGCCCTCAAAATACAGAATTTTAGAGATTCTGGAGATTTTCTAGTCCAACTCTTTTATTTGACAGATAAAGGAGCTTCAGTACAATAGTAAGAAAGAAATAGAGCAGCCTTTGTGATAGAATGGGAATTAAATTTATTTTACTTGGTTCAAGAGGGTAGAACTAAAGACAATATGTAAAATAAAGAGGTAAATTTTGAGTTGATAAATGGGGAATTGTCTAAAATTTAAAACCGTCCCAAAGTTGAATGGGTTGCCTTATGAAGATTAGTTTTCTCCATTACTGGAAGTCTTCCAGAGGAGAGCCCAGATTGCCACTTTCCAAGTATATCGTAAAGGAGACTGGGTTCAGGTATAGTCTGGGGATGAGATTATATGTTTTTATGATAACTGACTTGCTCAAGGTCATACACCTAGAGAGTAAAAGAATCCAGGTTTCCTAGTTTCCAGCCTCTACTGTTGATACAAATAGGCAATGGTAGTCCAATTGACATCACTTCCAGACTGGGTTTCTCCAAGCCTACGTGGGCAAAGGGAGGAGAAGAAAGCATTCTGGGAAAAAGAAACTAAGAAAATAACTAAAGTCACACTAGTCCTGGCTCCAGGAATGACCTGAGTTAACACACAGGCCATAAAGTCAAGTTGACATACTCCAGCCATCTGAATGTCTGATCTCAGATCCTCTAGGTGTAGTTTTTGAGGGACTGGCAAAAGAACATCCCAGCGATCCAATATTGGATTTGTGGTCAGTCCTCAAGCCCTATTTTGATTCCCTTCCCTGAAAACCCAATCTCTCTCCTTCATGTTAACAGATTTAACACCAATCTTCTCAAGAGTGAATCCCTGATAGATCAGCAATGCATTGCATAATCCCCTCACTACCCTACCTTCCCTTTCAACTTTTCCTTCCCCATTTTTACTTTGCATAAAGGAGAAAATTCAGAAAATCCTACAAAAATTCCAAGGATATAGGAAATTAAGGTCATCCTGTAGAGAAAAGGAATGACTTTCAAAACTTGATTTATTATTCTCATTTTACAGGTGAACCTTCAAAGGATAAAATAATCAGCACCTGTTCATATGTCAAGTCAGACCCACAAGCATAGTATATACCAGGCACTATGATAAAATCTAGTGAAAGAAAGAAAGAAAGGCAACCAAAAAAATCAGTCCCTTTCCCCAAGAAGACAATGTGTAAACAACCATGTACAACAAGATAGATACAATATAGGTATAGATGATAAAAACTGGAGATAATTTCAGAAGAAAGGCAGTAACTTACAGAAGGTGAGATGACTTTTGAAGGCAACCAGGGAAGTCAACAGACATTTCTAAGTGTTATAGTTAGAAATAAAAACCAAGTATACTTATTCTAATTTCAATCTTCTTTCGTTACCCCCACTTTACAGGCCTGACAAAAGTGCCCATGTCTGAGACATGTCCCAGTGCCATCACATTCTCCCCTCCAGACACATCAAGGTGTTTACATTCCAGCCCCTAACCCAAAACTTTGGGTGACTGCTAGGATATCTGGCACTGAACAAATACCTGGGATATGTGTGCCCTGACCAAGAACTTGATCTGTCAGATCTAAAGTCTTCCCTCATCCTATCAGAAGAGACCACAGAGTAATCCACTGTAAGTTAACAATTCACTTTGGTACTCCCACTTTGGAGCTGAGTTATCTTGATTGGTGAGCACAAACTCACCTAAACAACTACGTCTAATGACCTCAGATATCACATCCAGCCATTGATCTGTCTTGTTATCTGCCTTATATCTCTCTCTGTCTCTCTCTGTCTCTCTGTCTCTCTGTCTCTCTGTCTCTGTCTCTCTGTCTCTCTCTCTGTCTCTCTCTCTCTCTCTCTCTCTCTCTCTCTCTCTCTCTCTGTTGCAGTCTCTGTCTCTCAGTCTCTGTTTCTGTCTCAGTTTCATCTAAGGGGAGGCCTTTCTTCAACTTGACTCTGGGTAGTCTCTCTGATTCCCTGGATCCCCTTTCATGATCCCAGCTCCCTCCTGAATCCACCAAATAGTCACGTGGATTCAGAAGCAGACAGCTCCCAGATCCTTGTCCAGTCCTCCAGGCAATCCCTGGTACACACTGAAGTTCACAAAATCTGGAACATTTGAGACCCTTCACCACTTCTGTTGCTGGGAACTTAGTTCAGTGAAACATATATCATTTACTTAGTTCAGGGGGAAAAGTCAATACCCTGAACTTCAGAGAGTACATACAGAATACAAGCAGAAGTTACAAGCAAAGAAACAGATCAGCAGATGTGCTTCCAGCTGTCTGACCATTACATCCATACCCAGGATATTCTTAGCCTGCATGGGCTCCCCAGCCAGATAAATTTAGCCCACAGGCCTCAATTCCTATTGCACATCTTTCTCAAATGAATGAGTAAAACCACGTTTTTTTGCACACTTAGTGTGTGCCACACCCTATGTATACAAATATGTAGGCAGGCAGTCTGTGTTTTCAATGAACTTACATTCTAATATGGTAGACAACACACATAGGACAGTGTGACCAGAAACAATGGAAGAATCAAATTGATCATTATTCATGGTGCCAGAATTACAGAGGGCAGAAGGAGGAAAGAGTATTCAAGGCAGCAAGATGGTTGAGAAAAATTTTCAGAAGATGACCAGACAAAAGGGAGTGAAACAGAACGTCCTGCCTCAGATACTTATTAACTGTATGACCCTGGGCTACACTTAACCTCTGTCAGCTTTTTATTTCCTCATCTATGAAGTGGGAATAATAATGCCTACCTCACAGGTTCCTGTAAGGATCAAATGAGAAGACATTCGTAAAGTATTTGGCAAAATTTCACTGAAGCTATTATTACTCGTATTAACAAACAACACCCTAGGGAACCTTTCTTTAAAACTACATCATGTATGACCGGTACAATTGAGCTTAATTGCTGGTTATTATTAGATTCTTATATAATTAACCCGTCCACTCTTTTACACAGATACTCCTTTCTGTACAAACAGTGGCTTTCCTATGTGAAGCTTCCTCATCCTCTACCCAACATTCCTCCCCCTGCCCTTTACCTGTGTTGATCGTGAAGGAATACCATAGTGAGAGTCAAGCTTCTCAAGCCAATCCAACAAAACAAAAACACTCTTCAGACAACCCAAAGAATCCTATGAGGCCCAGGCAGACAAATGGCGGTTCCCAAGGGATCCTACGTAGCTCCCTACCTAATACCTTGCTGTACATCCTGTTGTTGCCACAGCTGCATGTGTGTATGAGTAGTCTAGGGACAAGAGCTCAATATGTTTGCAATTACCTCATACTGATTGTTGCAGTCTCCGCTCCACATCCTGCTCTTTACTTTTTGCTTATTACTCTGTGCCTTGGACCCTGGATTAAAATTCCCTGATGATCATTCCTGGGTCTTCCCCTTGCTTCTTCTTGATAGGTCTCCATGGTAACACCCAGATCTGAATTGGACTCATCTCCAATGTATCCCATCAGACCCAATTGAAGTTGTTCAAATCATCCTGGGCATGTTTATTTCTTCATGTATGTCATCTATGTCATCCTCCTCCCCGGTGGAATATAACCCTGTTGAGGGTATGGAACCATTTTTTAAAAATTTGCCTTTGTAACTCTAACTCACGTTCACTTAACACTTTGGATTACATTGCATCGGACTGTATTTTCAGTTACAGTAGTCCTGCTGTATAGTCCTGACTGAACATAATACACAACTTTTGATTCCCTCCAGAGGAAAAAAAGTGAAAACCTCCCTTTTAGATCCCTTCTTATCAGCAAACTGTCAGCCTCCCAGCTTGAAAATTTGCTATCTAAAAACCTATACCTGTTTAGCACATATACCTGCTTCCCATCTACATGAATGATGGTTGTTGTTTTGTTTGGGGTTTTGTTTTTGTTGGGGGGTTGTGTAGGGGATGTGGAACATTCCTAGTTTAGGCCTTGTTGTGCTCCTGGCTTTGGCAATGGTAAATTCTCTACATTCCTCTACAAGGAAGACTAAACCTGAGCCCATCCATGCTTCTCTTCTAGCACAGGCATTGCACTGTTGTCACCTCCTAAGCCTGATCCCCACCCACACATTGTAGAGTGACTGGAGGGGGAGATGTTATCAGAGAACTAACAGATGAAAATCCTAACTATCAGAAACCCAGCCCCATACCTAGGAGAAGAGTTTAGGAAAGAAACAATTAGGGAAATGGAAGGACTAATCTCTACCTTTCCCTTGGATATGTCCCCAATTCAACCAGAAGAGATATTATAACTGTCTAACATATATGTAAAGGACCAATACTGGGGGAATGGTTTTAAGAGCCTGAGACCTCTTAGGGTACGTAAGAGAAAGCTCAAGATGGAGCCTCCAAGAGAAATTCTGATCTATCCATCCAGATAGCAGGTCACATTGAACTACAAATCCCCACAGGCACAAAACTGAGAAGAAATAATCCCATGGCTGTCCAGCCTTGATCTCCATTTGTGGAACACACTTCTACCTGCCCTATCTACCTCACTGCCTTTGACACCCAGTCCATGACCAAGGCCTGCCTGTTTAAATGCTAAATATTCAAATCTCTGGGTCACTTCATAAAGTCATAAAATACATTCCTCACAATAGGGTGCCCTGATTATCAGTCCTGGCCCTGCTATATAGTTATGTTGTTCCTTGGGCCAAATCATGTCACAACTAGTGAGAGCAGCCTTAGAATTTTAAGATGATGCTAATGTGCGTGAATAGATTATGCTTAATTGTGCTGCGTGGACTGATGGTCTACAGATTGTTTATTTTGTGGTTTGATCACATTTAATGGTCATCACAGTGACTGGAGCGTGTTAAAGTGACATCTTACTACAAGAAACCTTCAGGCACCATCCCCACCTAAATTATAAATACTGATTTCAAATTAGAAAGTACAAATTGCTGGGGACAATGGGCCAAATGTTCTGTCATCAGGTCATCTTATATGAGAAAAAGTCCATGTGAATTACTTTAAAAGCAATGTTCATAAAATACAGTTTTAAAAAAAAAATCAATACAAGCAAAACTGAGGGAGTAGAAAATTGTTCCACAGTATTAATGATAAGATTTGTAATAACCCAGGGAGACAAAGAGACATCTACTCAATGTAGGGAGCGAAGATGTATGACACGAAAGCAATAGACTATGCTGAACTAATGACAACGCCCCTGATGTAAGTCACGGGCAGTAAGGAACATTCATATAAGCTGGTACTACTTAACACATGCTGACTTGGTTATTTATGAATGTGGTCTTAGCACAAAATGACCAACTGTTGAATAGGTCATGAAGGAGAACAGGTGTGCCCCACATTAAAGCATGTGATCTTGGAAAATCCAAACTTATAAAGTAGGCAAATTGAGATGTGATTGTTTTTTGATACTACAGGCTCAGCTCTGAGATGTTAATTTTGTTCTTATAGATAACTTGATTGGGAAGGAAAGGGGTGGGGTGTAGAAATCTAATCAAAAGTATAAAGAGCAAAGAAGGGTGGAGGAGAGTTAGAGGCAAAGGAAAAGTAAATGAGTCACAAAGTAAAGGCAAGGAAAAGGAAAAGAATGGGCAGGAATTTTTTTTGAAAGGAAAGAATGGAGACATGAAGAGGAAAGTAAAGGATAAGTGAGTGACAGTCTTGCCCAAGTCTTACTACCTGAAAAATTCTTAAGGCAAGATTTTCTACCCAGAGATAGCCCTGGACAAGGAGAAGTAAAGTTTGTCTTCATTGTTCCCTCTAATGCACCCTCCCTTAGCTCCTCATCCTTCATCTAGGACCCACCCATCCTAGCCCAGTGCCTCATAATGTCTCATCTCTTCCATGCTTCCTTATTTGGAAATTTACCTGCATTATAATATATTTCCTTAGGGTCAAACTCTCTGCTTTTGAGGGATAGCTTTCTAATATTATCAACTGATCTCTGCTAACTTGCAGAGGTAAAGAAGATTAGAGGCGACCATCAGTACCCACTTTGGTGCATCTTAACAATGTCTCACAAAGTCAGGGTTCTGAGGTTCTTCTCTCTCCCACTTTATGGTACCACTGAGTAACAACTATAATGGTGGGTGTCAAACAAGGGAAAGTTACATAGTAGGCACCACAGCATGCAGATGGAGGAAGGAGGGCACTATTGAAGGTAGGAGATATTCATATGTTGCCCATGTCAGTTATGTGTGTCTGGATGTGGCTCCAGGGATACGAGAACAGATATCTCTAGAGTTTCCTCTAGCCACCTTCTCCAAGGGAGACTTTGATTCCTTCTAATACAGGAGATTGGGGCCATGAAGATGACCATTCTGCTTTCCTTGGAAAGAGGTTACTAGGATACAATCATATCTATCCTTTTCTTAAGTATTGTTAATCTAGGGAAAGTAATTTTTTGGTTCAAGCTGCACTCTTAGTTACTGTCTCTTGGTGCTTGTCCTTTATGCTCAAAGAGGACCAAAATGACATCACTACATCAGGGTTAAGGCACAGTGTATCCCATTGTGACTGATCAAAAAAATATGAGGTCAGAAGGTTCTACCATAAGTTGGGCATAAACAGTCAATATGAACATTTAGAAAGGAAATGTCTATAAATCTATACATTTGATGTTTCTTTTGAGCTACTGTAATTCTGCTTCACTGATAGAGCACAATGCCCTCTTTGATGCAGGCATGCCATGATGGACGGTCCTGTGCCAGTGCCTTCTATGTCTCACAAATGATTCCAAAGTTCTTTAGAGATGATATGATGGTGTCCTTGTAATGTTTCTTCTAACATCCATGGGATATCTTGCCTTGTATGAGTTCTCCATAAAAACAATCTGTTAGGCAAAAGTATGTTTGGCATTCAAACAGTATGTCAGAGTTGCGCTCTCTACAGTAGAGTTTGAATGCTTGGTACTTCAGATTGAGAAAGGACCTCAGTGTTTCTGTCTTATCTTGCCAGGTGATCTTCAGAATCTTCCTAAAACAATTCAAATAGAAGTGATTTAGTTTCTTGGCATGAAACTGGTATATTGTCTAGGATTCACAGGCATACTACAATGAGGTCAACACAATGACTTTGTAGACCTTCAGTTTGATAGGCAGTCTAATACTTCTTCTGTCCCACACTTTTCCTCAGAGCCTCCCAAACACTGAGCTAGCTCTGGCAATGCATGCCCCAACATCATCAACTTTAAGTACATCTCTGTAAAGTATACCACTAAGGTAAGTGAATTTATCCACAGCATTCAAAATTTCTCCATTTGTTGTAACCAATGATTCCATATATGGATGGTGTGGTGCTGGCTGGTGGAAGACTTCTGTTTTCTTGGTGTTAACTTTCAATACAAAATTAATACAAGCATCAAAGAATCAATCCATACTTTGTTTCATCTAAGCTTCAGAGACTGCATTGAGTGCACAATCATCTGCAAATAAAAAGACATGTGCCACCTCTCCCTCCACTTTAGTTTTGGCTTGTAGCCTTTTCAAGTTAAATAATTTATCATCAGTGTAATAGCTGATGTTGACACCAAGTTCATCCTCGTTGAATGCATTTGACAACATGACTGAAAACATCATGCTAAGAGCATGGGAACAAGCAGCGCCCAGTCCTGTTTCACTCCACTGGTAGCTGGGAAAGCACGAGAGCATCATCCATTATCCAGAACCCATGCAAGCATGCCCTCTTGGAAATGGCATACAATACTGATGAATGTCACTAGGCAACCAAATTTTGCCAGGATTTTCCACAAGCCTGTAAAGCCAATCAGCAGTAGATTCCTGAGAGAATGCTACTGTGAACAGCTTGTAAGATTCAGATTACACAGTATTAGTGAACACTCTGTTTATTCCATTACAAAATCAAGATTCAGTACAATATTCACAGTATCAACAATTCACAATATTATATACAATATTTAGAACAAGAAAAGTACAGAAAGGAACAAGGAACAAGAGAAGAATCACTTGGTTTCCCTAAGGGGGGAACCAGCTTCACATTTTTAGATTCAATCAATCCAGCTAAAGATTCAATCAATCAATTCACCTGGTTTCCCTAAGAGGGGAACCAGCTTAACTTCAAATTTAAAGATTCAATCAATCAATTGACAAAAGGAATGACCTAGTTTCCCT